>OZ007593.1:316633902-316946402 GCA_963931845.1 Maratus michaelseni | reverse complement strand
TTTACTATGAAAATTCATGAAAGTCTTAAAGTCGACAGTAAAATACTCTGTTATTTTCATATTCCATATTATATTTCGGTAAGAACTATAAATATGAATTTGCAGTTTAAACTTAATTACAATGGTAATGTAATGTTAACAAAATTGCTATAGAAGTTCTCGCATACTTCAAACCTTTAAAGTAAAGTCTCATAAAGTAAAATCTTATTTCTCCTCTATAGAATCTAAAAATATCAAAGTTTCAAAGTAGTTTAAGTTTTGCTCTCAGAATATTGACCGAAGTAAAACACGGAAGATAAATCACGCGTCAATCATAGATTACGTAACACTTTCAAAAACTTCCAGAATACTGTAACAAAACTTCACAGTTTAATAATTGAAACATGGTATGCAAGAAAGCAAGGTGAAGGTCAAACATGGCGGGGAGGCCTACCTTACGGCTTAAGCTCAACTAGAACCTCCCAATGCAAGTAAGCAATTAGAATAAAACATAACTCATTTTAAAACACAATTACAGCAATTGCCAACAACAGTCGAAAAAGTATTCAAATTGTTTTGTGCCGCTGTGTATAATATCTAGAAATGTTTATACATACTACAGCAGATTTGAGATTAAAGATTATGCAACGACAAAAAAGATAAACAGTGACAGGTCCGTGATAGTATTAGAAAATCTAAAAATAATATTTTTTTATCTACATAAATTTTTAAAGCATAGTTTTATTTACACATTGTTCATTTTAAAAGAAATAATTATAATGTACTACTTGTTAAATTTTATACATAAAAAAGTGTAAAAGGAGAAAGTATTGAATATATGGAACATTTAAACCTTAATTTTATCTTAATGCAATAAATAAGAATTTTGCATGATGAAGGGCAACGTTAAAGTGTACATAACTTCCCATAAAATTATTCATTGCGTATGTACGTTTATTTTCTCTATCATTTTTTTTTTAAATTTATTTAACAATTAGGCTGGATAATGATATATGCTTCCATCATGAAAACAGGCAACATTATTTTACAACAATAATTTTAACGTGTTTATTTATATATATTTAAATGTACTAGGAATTATTCATAGGCTATTGATAAAAAATATATCATGTGTTATAATACTGCGTCATTCAATATTATGACGAACATCTCAAACACGGTAAGTCAAGGTAAGGAACCTACATTTTTAAATAATTATCAAATGAAGTAAAGTTTTAATATGACATTTTTTAATACTTAACACTTGATTATGATTTTATTTTTTATACTGTCGTTAATTTTAATTTAAAAATTGCGTTTTGTAAGAATAATAAATATATACATCTCAAGCTTCCAAAACGTTTTACTGATTTTTAACATGAAATTATTATGTATTTCTTTTAATCATTCATTGCCTTTCGAAAAAAGTGTTACTTTAAGGTACCTAATTGATTTTGTTATTCCTCTGAACAGCAAATAATTTTGTTCTGTGATGTTGAATTCTCACCGGAATGCTCGAAACATTTTATTTTGAAATACAGAGATTCAAGTTTACAGCTTTTTTTCACCAAAGCTATAAATGTAAAATTTTGTTGAAAAATTTTGGTACTAAATTTAAGAAGGATTAAAAATATCCCTGCGCTCTCCGAGGAGTTAAGGGGCCAAAACAGAGACAAGTTTTCATACATATATTCTATATGTTTGGTTAAAAACATATAATTTAAATATGAAATGAATAAGTTCAAGTTTCTTTCAAATTTTATCTATCTATAACAATCTATAGATTTAAAGAAAAATTTAGAAATTATATAAAATTAGCAGTTAACAATATTAAATATCAAACGTTTGGAAATTCGCCGACCTTCAGTTAAATTACGTGTTACAAAACAAACAAACATTTTTTTTTTTTTTTTTTTTTTTTTAGTAAATTATATGAAATGCAACAAAGTGCTAAGCCACATTTTTGGTGAAATAAATCTAACATTGTAATCTGTTGCTTATTATTGTAAATTATAATATCCCACATATTATTTGTATCTAATGTTGCTCGGTGGCAGCATATGTCCAAGTTTTCGGTTTGGCCCCCACGTGTATGGCATCATTAAAGATATTGAAGACAGCTAATTTACAAAGAACGTAATAGTAATATTATTAAAGTAATGCCATATTGTTAATAAGAATATCTCAAATGTTAATAAAACATTGGTAAAAAACTTTATGTTATATATCTTGATGTGAGTATTTAATATAACTTACACACTGATATATCTCAGAAGTTTACAAATGTGGGTTATCGCGTTCTTGCCCCAAACCCATTATATGGTATTGGATAGATTCCAAGTAATTAGTTGAATTGTTAGCTGTTTGTAACAAACCATAAAGAAAAGTTTTTATAAATAACACGATGACATCAATTAATTTAAACACATAATTTTATAAAATACAATTATATATCATTAAACTAGATGCTACACAGCGTACTAAACAATTTTTAAACACTATAAGATACGGAAATTTATAATCTTTCAAGATATTTAACTCTAATTCAACTGCTATCTTTTCTTATCAAGCAATCAAATAAAAAGTTTTCATAAATTATGTAAAGCTAGCAATTGATGTAAAACATTCCTGATCTTACTTAAATGTAAAATATTTCTAAATACGCATATACCTCATGCACTTATGCACTAACTTTTAAAGAACAGAAGACACAGCAAATGACAAATATTCTTCATATTACTTTAAGAATGGACTTTTAAATTACTTCATGTCATTATGTACTGATATGAATGAAATATGCGTTCAATAATTAAAGAAACTTTCTGACACTAGAAGTTTAGGAAAATATTTGTTTAAGATAAATATTTTAAGCTGTTGTTTTAACCATAAAATTTCAAATAATATTTAAATAAAGTGAAGTATATTATATGTAACGGACTGTTTCCTCATTATAATGATACGTAAGAAGTTCTCAAAACATTTACAGTGATTTTAATTAAAACAGTTTAAAAGGAAAACAAACCAGATGTTTTTTTAATCATTATTTAAAAGTAGAATATTCAAAGAATTTCGAACGTAGTTTGTTTAATTTTTTTTGTACATAATTCCATTCTATCTTATAAGTATTTATTTCATTATTGTACATGGTTAATATTTTTTAATTATAATTTTTTACAGGTTTTCATGTTGAATCAATAAATTCACGTTTTATCTGGAAAAAATAACTTCTTAATATATTAAAATTTAAATGAAATAAATTTTTGGACTAAAACTTATTTGGATTTGTTATCTTAAGGGCTTTTCCAAATTAAAAGTAAGAAATATAATTTTATACAGTTATTGCTAATTTTAAAGTAAGAAGTAAATTCAGTAAACCAAACTTTCTAAAAAAATTGTCAAAAACATATTTTTTACATTGAATGACATATTTTGTTGTGTTCTTGTATTTTTTTTTAAGGTTTCTAAGCAATTCCCATTTTAGTCATAGTGTGAAGTCACTGGTTTGTGGTATTTCGGTCACAGATGTGACATGACGTTTGTGAATCTTAGTAGCGTCACTGTGACGTCCCTGTGACCATGCATGCTATACGGGTGGTGTCACTTTTATTACGTTTGCATCGTATGTCTTTCTTTTATTTAGCAACGGTTCAAATCTCCACGTTATTTTCCCATCTTTTGATTGCACTATTTTACATTATCATATTATATTTCCGTATCTGAATTTTGAAAATCTGAATCTTTAGTTGTATGAAAACTGTCATCACGTCTATAATTTTCTTCTTTCTAAACCTCGCCAGTGTCGGATGCATTCAGTTTATTTATTTTATTATATATATATATATATCATTTCTCTCAACTCGACTAAATCAACATGTATGATGCGTGCCATGTGGACATGGATATTATGCAGAAGTTATGATATTTTATGGATTCTAGATTATTATTGGGAGTTAGGTATTTTATCTACACTTTACGTGTTCTTATTTCCAATTTTATTATTTCAAAACTGTTATCTGGTGGTAATTTCGTGAAGTGATATATAGAGTTTTTGAGATAATCGATGTGAGCAAAATATTTTATATATTCTTAATGGTTTTTTATTTCCAATTTAAATATTTCCAATTTTTAATATTTCCAATTGTTGTCTGGTAATAGTTCAGTATACCTGGATGATTCTACTGTTCTTAGCATTATGCCAGTAGAATTATGAAATACTGAACTATTTTTTAAAACACATGTGGGTGCATCCAGGCTGATGAGTACATCTACATGTGTTTTTTCATATCCAATTCATATTTAATATCCAATTCATATTTAATTCTCTTGTGGTCCAATTTTAAATTGTATAAGGTTCATATTTGATTTATTAATCCATTTGTATTTACTTATTAGCAACTCCAATTTATAATTTTTTTTCTTTTTTTCCCCCCTTTCTCTCTTTTTCTTTTTAAATATTATTCAGGTATGAGTAAATTTGGCCTATTACCATTGAAGCACGAGCTATGGTAATATTATGATTGCACATGTTAAATATTAGATATGTGGTATTCTGTCTACACAATATCATTAATTATCTCTTTGGAGATTTAAGTAGAATGATAATAGAACTTGATATGTTTTTCAAATTCATAGATATTATAATTATATATATATATATATATATATATATATATATATATATATATATATATATATATATATATATATATATATATATATATATATATATATATATATATATATACAGCGGTGGCCAAAAGTATGGACATTTTTTGAAAGTTTCATGATTTTCAAATGTGTGTGCTTGTAGAATATATTAATTTTCACTTAAATACAAACGTTTATGTATCAAATTTCATGTAATTTAATGTAGAATATAATAATAACAACAGTATTACAATATCTGTATTACAAAAAAATTATGCAACTAATAGTAAGATCTATCTTAGATCTGCATTTTTTAAAAGTGATACTTACACAATCAATACTTAGTAGGATAACCCTTATTTTTTAAGACAGCTTCACAGCGTCTTTTCATCGAGTGAACGAGTGTTTGGAGTTCATCTGTCGTAATCATATGGTGCCAAGAATCAATTATAGCTTCAATAAGTTGTATTTTATTCGATGGACGTTTTTTTCGTACAAGAATTTTCAGACGTCGCCGCAAATTTTCAATTGGATTGAGATCAGACCTGTTTCCTGGCCATGGTAATATATCTATGTCTTTATTTTGAAACCATGCTTTGCATACTTTTGCTGTGTGACATGGAGCTGAATCCTGCTGAAAAATAAATGGTGCATTGTTGGGGAAGAGATCCCTGATGGAAGGTATCAATTTTGGTTCCAGGACAGTTTCGATGTATTTTTTGGCATTCAGGATGCCATCAATCACTTGAATTCAACCCACACCATCTGCAGACATGCATGCCCAAATCATGACATTTGTTGGGTTTTTTGTAGTTGCTTCAATGCAATCAGGATGAAGTGCTTCTCCTACTCTACGTCTCACGTATTTTCTACCATCACTACCAAAGAGCGATATTTTACTCTCATCGCTCCAGATTACTTGCTTCCATTGATTTTCTGACCATTTAATCTGTTCTTTTGCCCACTTAACTCGTTTTTCGCGTTGCTTTTGATTTAAATAGGGTTTTTTCCTTGGAATTCTAGCTTGTAGTCCAAATCCTGATAAACTTCTTCTTATTGTTCTTGAACTTACTGCAATACCCGATGCATTCATTTCACATCTAATGGCATCTGATGAATTTTTTTTATCTTGAAGGCATAGCCGTTTAATTTTTCTATCGGCAGTAGCACTTGTGCATTTTTTCGGCATGATTTAGCCTTATTTTCCACTGATTTCGTTTTTTCATAACGTAAACAGAACTTTCGTACATCAGAACAAGTCACTGAACCACCAACTTCTCTTGCTATTTCAGCATAAGAGATGCAATTTTCTCTCAATATGACAATTCGGCTTCTTTTTGTAGATGTCCAATTAATTCTTCTTGTTGATGACATTGTTTAAAATTAGTTTAATTATAAAAAGAGATTTTAAATATTCAAAAACACCAATACTCTATTTAATTGTACTAGTATGCATCATTCCGCAAAATATTTCCACAACAATAACTCGTTTACCATCCAAATAACCTAAACTGTAGTTACAGACATTTGATTGGTTCTCAGAACAGTGTTTGTGATTGGCTAGTACGCTTTTATTACAAAACCCGTCCTTATTCAAAACGATTTGTGTTTGTTTGTTCTACTAAAATGAGCATAACTTTTTTTGTGATACAGATATTGTAATACTGTTTTTATTATTAAATTTTACATTACATTACCTTTAATTTGATATATAAACGTTTGTATTTAAGTGAAAATTAATATATTCTACAAGCACACAAAATTGAAAAACATGAAACTTTCAAAAAATGTCCAAACTTTTGGCCACCACTGTATATATAATAAACTCCAATAAAATAACACTAGCAGAACCAATATCACAAATGCCAACTAAAATCTATAAACCACATAAATACAAAACAAGAAAACAAAACGAACTGCATTACACAGAAGCAGAAATCACAACTAACTATTTAAACTCAAAACAAAAGAATTCAACAAATTACAGCAAAAATGAAAATAAAACAATAAACAACAAAGAAAAATAAAACGACCTGTGTCCGGTGGCATGGCTTAAGACATGCACTGCTGGGTTAAACTAGTTTTACGCATGCAACACTCCCCATACCTGACAAGTACAGGCTGAAAATGAATGAAAAGGACATAACGAAAGGAAGTAAGCCAGACTACACCATCACGTTCTCAACTTTCACTTTCATCACGGCATACAATCCACTACACCGACTCTCTCACAATTATCATTTCAACAAAACATCTTTCGTATTGATCATTCCGATCAGTTCGTCATTATTTATCTTAAATGTAGAGTTTTATCAATCGACCTATCAATTTATTTATTTTTGGGGTGGTTTCGTTCATCTCACGAAACCCTATCACTCCCGCTTTGGTGTCTGTCCGTCAAACTACTGGTTTCCAAATGCAGAGATTTTGGACACTCTATAAGATAATTAAATTTGTACACCAGTTTTTTTTTATACAGAAATTTTCGCCGTATGTAATCTCAAAATTTCAGCAATTAAATATGGCACAAAAATTGTTGGAAAAAATGGCGGTGATCGTTCATTAAAGTTAAATTATCATATGAATCAACATCTCACAGATTATTAAAAGGTACTTAATAACTAGCTCTTACAAGTTTCTTTAGAAACTAGAAGACCACACTTTATTTAGTAATAGTCACATGGCAAATTTTACGATACAGTGTTTTTTATACAATGATTTCTATACAATGAATTATTAACTAGCCTGCTTTCAGTCCTAATTGAAACTGCATAGCAAACCAATAGGAAATACTGGCAAAAGCTGTGGGTGCTTCTGCAAAACATTACAAATCAACAAATGAAATAAACAACTCACAACAGACTTACAATTATATAATTAGCATGATTAAGGAGTTTAACCGTAAACTTTAAAATAAATAAAATATAATGAAACTTAAAAAAAAAATAATAATAGATGGGAAAAAAATATATATTTAAATTCCCCGACAACTCATTTTATCGTGTTCTGTAGTAAATTATAATGTATAAAGTATATTTTCATATATTAATACTAAATTGGTTTATTATTTCCAAAATGCCCATTTTTATTAATTTATATGCATAATTTAACTTCTTATTTTAAAAATATACATTAACAACATTGTTTAGTATTATAAAGAATAAATTTACATAAAAAGACATACTTTAAATTTTCGTAAATATCTTATCTAATTACATAAATCAGAAAATTTCGAAATTTTCTACGTATAGAAATAATTGTACATCGAATTGATATTTTATTCTTATATAAGCTTATGTAATATAATGTACGGTTTGCAAAATACCGGAAAAGAAAACTTGACATTGTGAATAGAATAAGATAATTGTGAAATGTTACATAATTCTTTTATCATTGGAAATTTTGAGTCATACATTTTTGTAGACCTTTTAGAATAAAAACAAAATATTGCACATTAATGATCGGATTACCGAAACAAACACAAACAATTGAAATACAGGAATAAATATGATTAAAATGTCACAAGTTTTACACTGGAATCATTTTTTAAATTTATTTAAATTTATTTATGAATACTTAATTTTTAAAAATATATGAAAACAAAATTTAAAAGGCAAAATCTTTTAATGGCTTTCGCCTATAATTCAATTGTCGTTTTCCTGTCGGTTACACTCGACATGTATCTATTTGAGAATGTACATGAACGTCGAATGAAATAATTAACAGTAATAAATCAGTTCTAATTTATGAAGTTGGATATATTAGGGAAAATGACATCAAGAGAGAAATAGACGTGGTATTATATATGATCCATATTTCATGATAAACCTGTATACTGTCGTGAAAATTACAATGTGTCAAAATTCATAGTATATGCATATAATATCATATTGCTATTTAATGTCAGATACTTAATCATTCTGTTGATGTGTATAAATTTAGAATAAATAATTTAAATATAGCACACAAATATTACGTGAATATTGAATTAGCATGAATATTGTCATGATAGACGAGATTGTTTATTTTACATTGTACATTTGGTTATTATATGAGGTGTTACAATGGCTAATAAAAGTAGATATGCAATATATTTATGGAACCAAAATATTGTTTAAATGATGAAAATCTCATGAATTATCATAATTTCTAAATTTCTAATTTCTTGAAGTAACTTTAAAGTATTTTCATAAGTAACTTTGGATCAATTTACATGATCAAATGAGAAGTTATGTGTGATGAGTTTGTGAAATTATTTTCCACATTAAATATATATATATATATATATATATATATATATATATATATATATATATATATATATATATATATATATATATATATATCAACCTGTCAATTTACTTATTTTTTTTAAAATTTCGTTGCACTTTGTACAGACATGAAATATTTATGTTCACACTCAGCAAATGAAATTTCTGTAAGTACCGTAAAAACATTACTTTTTCTCATGCTCTAACCCAAAATTGGATTACTTGTTAAGAACATTAAAAATAACGAAGATATTTTAAAAGGAGTTAATTCAGGCCTACCTTTGTTTGTTGGTATACAGGATGGACCAAAACTCCTTGACACATTTTGTGATCTAATAAAGAATCAAGTAACATGCGCACGGGTTCGCGCCTCAAGAGATGATGATTTTCATGATTGTAAGTTTTGTATAGAAAAATGTCTGTTTAAACAATTGCCCATAGATTGCTATACATTTGAAGGTGAGAAAACGCACAAAAATAGACAGTCACAGAGCATAAAATTTAAACTGTACATCAACATTTAACGTGTTTGTTCATTTTATGTTATATTTTCATCTAAAATAATTTTACAAGTTGAAATATTGTAGTTCGGTGCACAATCGTCCAAGAAATAAAACAAGCAACATTTGAATCATCTTATACATTTTAGTTTCCTAAATTCCTGCAAAGAAAACGAAAATAAGTATCACATAAGAAATTATTTACGATAAAAAATATTTTTTCTTAAATAGTGATTAAAATGATTAAAATGATTAAAATATCTTTATTTTTATATGAACGATAATTATGGATATTGGAATGAAATGGATTACAACACCTGTTTCCCATACAAAATTTCTTTCATGCATTATGATATACAATGCCTCAAATTATGCATGTAAAGTTTTGAATGAACCGTATATATATTTGTTCAGAAGACCCTTTAAACCTCAAATAAATTTTGAACGAATAAAGCTGGAATTGAAGAACACTTCTTTACTTATATTAAAACGTCCATGCGCTATCATGTGAGGCTGGATGGAACAACACAGAGTGGTAAATTTGAAAGTTATTGACCTTATCTCGAAGAGATAGTTAAAATACGTCAATTACAAAAATGTACAGTGTGTTTTTATATAGTGAGGAATGATGCCTTACAAGTAAAAAATAATTTTAAGGCCTCAGATGTTAATCTTTTAAAAATCAATGACCGCCTTACATACGTCGCTAATTGCTTGAAGGAGTGTAGCATTATAAGACTTTTTACTAACAAAACTAACGCATGTAAGCAAAGTAGAACTGATTTTGAATCATGATCATTTTGAATGAAAATCAACTAAAGAATGCTATATGTGCCCAACATCTGTAAGAAAGTGTGTCTACGCATGCGACTGCATAATTATTATTACCGATGCTGCAAACATTCAACATATTTAATTTGATTTAATTAATGAAATTAATTGTACTTCACTTCCATGCGTCAGTGTGTTTCGTAAATGTGAAGCTACCTTATAATACCACACTTCTACAAGCGATTAGGCACGTATTTAAGACGGTGATTGGTTATAGAAATATTACTATTTGACATCATTTCATACTACAGAGACGAAGCTTTACACTTTTGTTCGCTATCTTTCATATTTTTCCAGATAGGATCAATGACTTCCAAATTTCGTATTTACAGATTGCTGCAGTCACCCATATTAAAAATATAAAATAATTCTCAATTAGAACTAAAAGATATTTTTATCTTAATATAATACACTTCTAAAACAATGTTATTTTAAATTTATGCTAACATGAAAAATTATAAGCAAGGAAGATCCGACGGTCGAAAATTGCCCTTTTATTCCTCGTATTTCGCGGCGGCATAAGATCGACACAAAATCCTGGATGCCTGCTTCTCCATGACGGTTCGATCTGTTTTAAATAATATGGATATTATACTTTAAAAAAAAAAAACATTTTTGTTTGTTTTCTTTCTTTCTTTCTTTTTTTATATATTTTTATTTTTTATTTTTTGGAATCTTCAAAAATTTTCATCCTCTCTGGAAATAGAATTACGATTCAAAGGGTGGTATTCGTTTAAAAAAAATATCAATATTAACATTTCAAAAAAAGATATTTTCAGAAAGTCACTTTGGGCTATTTTCGATTTTTCGATTTTCCTCTGCAATGTTTAAAATTCTAAATCTTCTTATAAAAAAAAATAAATAAATAAATAAATAAATAAAAAAAACCTTTCTTAATTACAATTTAATTTTTCTTTTCGAAAATGAATTCTAGAGTCCATTTTCTTCCATTTCTTTCACTTTACATCTTTGTTAAAGAAATATTATTATTAACACTTTCAAAAATTTCCTTTCTTGAAGTCACTTCAAGCTTAAGTTCATAACTTTGATTATATTGCCCATCAGGCACATTTGTATTAAAAATATAAACTTAATTTTATGCCATCTCTAATTTTAATACAATGTACTAACTTTTTATATAATGATCATGTATATCGTTCGTTTTGAAATAGATAGATTTATGGGGTAAGTAATCAGCTTGAAAACCAAATCCCCTATGGTTAGTATTGCGCTCTCTTCGATTGAAAATTTTAATTGATTTTTGGGCTAATGCTCTAAAATTTAACACAATAAAGTAAACTTTTAGCTGTTGTTCTAGAAAAAATTTGGTTTATAAATAATTACATTTAGAGGTATAATGGTCAGTTTGTAAATAATAGGAAATTCCCAAAGGATTAACGTTAAAACTGTACTGTGTTCTGAAGTTTGAATTCTTCAGTAATTTGGAACCCGATCTGACACAGGAATACCATTTTGTTGAAGCAGGCTTTTGTTGTCCTAGCTGTATGCGGTGTCGCTAAGTCTTCTTGAAAAAGATAACCATATTGAAGGCCAAATTGTTGAGCTGAAGGACACAACTGAGTCTGAGAAATGTCCAGATAACGCTGTGCATTGATAGTCCCGTCATATGGCATCATTTGGCCAACACCAGAATAACCAAAACATCCCCAATTTGAACATATGATGGAAACTTGCACTCCTGTTTGACGCATTTTGGGTTTAAAGCTTCATTTGCTTGCCGTACGATCCGGCGACCGTTATTTCCATACAAAACTGGAAAAGGATATTCATTCGATCATGTAACATTTTGCGATTGCTGACCTGTCCGTTTTAAATGGTCCAAAGCCGACAGAAAACCTTTTATTTTATTCAGCAGGAGTTAACAACAGTTTATGTTCGCTTTTGTAAGATTTGAAGAGTATTTTATGCATTCTTTTTGTAGCTATTTTATGAGTCACTGGTCGTCGTATGCTGTCTTGCAATAGAGATACGGCTTCTGTCATCGCTCCTGGTTTTCTGTTCATTACCACTCAACAAAACATACTCTCTTCTTCGGTCGTTGTAATGTATGGGGGACTGGTACTGTTTCTTGGCTGTATATCCCAGGTTGCAAAGAAAGTTTTCAAATCATAACGCACTGTTGATTCAGGAATAATCAAATCCCTGCCTCTTTGCCTCATTAGACACCCACTATTCCGTTTTCCGATTATCTTTTTACGAAACTCTACCGTCAATCTTTTACTACCCATTTTCTTCTTATTAATTGATTAGAAACCACTCTGCTTTTCAAAAACAAATGTCATCAATCCCGTATTCGATAATTTACATATATGGAAACAAACAGCCAATGCAATTTGCTAAAATTTTCTTTAAATGCACATGAGCAAAACAATAGGGCTTTCTCTTTTTAAGAGGGAAATGTTTTACATACTCAATGTAAGTTGTGCTATTTATTTTTATTATTATTCATTGCAATTTATATTTGACGAATGACATTTTAAGAATTTAATTGTTTATTTATACAAAAGCAAGTTTGCGTTATCTTTTTTTGAAAAAACTTCCCTTTAAAACTAGTGAGAAAAGAATTAGGGACACGGGTAAGGTATTTATAAATCATAAAATTTTTTCTTTATAATTTTTTTCATGCATAATAAATACTTTCGACTTCTTTTATTTTTAAAAAAAAAGATAACTAATATATCACTAAATCCGTCATCATTGTATTAAAGAGCACAAGTAAAAAACATTATCTGAAAAAGGAATAAAATGTTTTATCAGTAAGTACTTCCACATATCTTCGAACTCTCCACAGTCGCCCAGTTATTTATTAACCGTGAGAGACATTTTCTGATTCGACAACTGACACATGAGTTCTCTATAAATCAAAAATTTTGGTCATTCTAATTGTTAAACCAAGCGTATTAAATACTTCGGACTTCTCTTATTTTTATAAAAAGCATGACTAATATATCGCTGAATCTGTTAATCTCAACTTCGTATAAAAGAGCCATAAGCAAGAAATTTTATCTGGAAAATGAATAAAATTTTATCAGTAAGTCATTCCACTTCTCTTATACTTTTACAATTGTCCATTTCTTTAACAACTTTCAGAATTGTTTTTCTGATTCAATAACTGATACGGACATATATATACACAGGGTGTCTACTCTCAACGGTGTCCAATGGCTAAGTACTAAACCGTTAGTCATAGACATATAGTTCCGATAACAAAATGTTTTAAATGGGGTAAAAAAAAAATTAAGTCAATAAATAAAAATATGTCTTAAAAAGTTGCGAAATTTAAATTTTTATACGGTCACCCGCTCATATAAATGATAGTAAAAATTTTCTATTAAACTAAAAAGTCAACTAAGACAAAAAAGTCCCATTAATCTAACACTAAAATTGGCCGGGTTATGATACTTTGAATTTCATGACTTATTTCGTATGCACTTGAAATTACATACCAATTTTCTGCATCTGAACACAGAATAATTTGACCATGCTTCCAGGAATCCTACACAAAGTACTTAAAGTATTAGAAGAATTTATTTCGCGTGTGTCTGCACTTTAACTGTAAGTAATCACATCGTACAAGTATCATGATAGTGTTAGTTTTTATTACTTAAGTTTCAGATTGGTTAAAATAATTGCATTTTCACATATCTTTTAATTTGTCAGAAAATGAGGCTGTTTATTTTTATGATTTCCTTTCAGAAAAATTAAATTCTGTTCTTTTTAGTACCAGCTGTATACTGTGCTTTAACATGTCAGAAGGAAAATAGATTTCATATTTATATTGTAATTTAAAATTTACTCTGAACTATTTTTTTTTAAATATCTGACGATTATTTATGTTTCTAGTAAATTTGTGAATGACACCTATTTTGCAGCAAAAAAAGATGCTTCAAATTTAAACAACTATTACGCGGCCAGTTTTCATCGTAGAATAATGGGATTTTTTTTCTTACGTCTAAGGGTAATAGAATATTTTTACTAAATATAACTTATAGGACCGTGGGACCGTATACAAATTTAAATTTCGTAATTTTTAAAGATATATTTTTATTGACCCAAATTGCTTTTCAAATAATTCTTTACCTCATTTAAAGCATTTTTTAATTGGACTATATATCTATGAGTTAACGGTTTAGAAATTAGCCACACTCTTAAAAAAAAATTGTAGATTTAACGGAAAAAATCTGTCAGCTATACTACCAGATTACCCCTGTAGTTTGTACAGAGAAAATCCGTTAAAGTGTAGTCTAGAATAGACATCCGAAGATCGTTTTACCGGCAATACACGTTAAAAGTGAATAATTGTATGACTATAAAACTTTCCGCCAGACGGCGAAAACGATATTTCCGCTGGGTAACAGAAAAAATCTGAAGTTTACATATAATGGAGATAGTCTGTTAAAAGTACTCAAGAATATCTGTTAAAACAACAAGTTTTTTTTTTCAGAATGCATTGGGCGCCGTTAAGAGCGGACACACTGCAAACCTGTGTCCTTATAAATCATAAATTTTGTTCATTCTCGTTTTAACCAAATCATATTAAATACTTCAGACTTCTCTTATTTTAATAAAAAGGGTGACTAATATAACGTTTAATCCGTCAATATTACCTTTGTATGAAAGAGCAAAAGCAAGAAACATTATCTGAAAAATTAATACAAAGTTTATCTGTAATTAGTTTCATTTATCCGTAATATCTACATAGTAGTCCAGTTCTTTATCAACTGTTAGAGTATCCCTGTCTGATTCTACAACAGACACATGCTTTTTTAATATAAATCATATTTTATAGTTTATTCTCAATTTATACAAAACATATTAAATACTTCGGATTTCTCAGTAAAGATTTAATTTCATTGTCGTTATTTGTAATGTAATGTAATAGATATTATTGTTGTAACACAACAAAATCAGTGTATTATAATTATTAGAGTCGTAGCAAAGGATTTTGAAGCGGCTTCTGACATAGTACACTCACATTTCGTTAAAACATTTATTTTGATTAAAATTTCCAATTGGTTAAAATTTTAATCCGAATTGTTTTTATAAATGAAATGAAAGGTTTTCTTCAAATTAGTGTTGCCACTAAAATAAAATATCACAACAATGATTATATAAAAAAAATATATATTCAATAAAGATAAAATGAGACATAGTTGCTGCACGGGTTTATTTTATATTTATGATTAAAGAGTAAAATTTAAATTCAAATGCGCAATTTATTTTTATTTATCCTAAGATTTTTTTTTTCCCGTAACAGATGATGTCACTCTCTACTACAGTTAAAATGCGGTTGATATTTACTATTATTATTATTATTATTATTTTGTGTTTGCTATCTTCGGTCAGTGTTTACTGTAACTTTGATGGAATAAATGAGACGATAGTTTGGGTTTGCAGATATTTTTAGTCCTTATTTTTTTTACAAGTTTAAACCTGCATCTAAAATATATTAGACATTGCTGAAAATATTAGACTGCAGTGCGAAATACTTGCATGGGTCCACTGGTATATTCCTAATAGTGATATGAATAAATGTAATATCAAACTATCCAGTATTCTTTTATACACATTTTAAGTTATTTCATAAATATTTAATTTGCTTGTGATATGAAAACACTCGTTAATTTATAGAACACTGTCGTAATTCTTACTTATAACCCTCTTATATTTTGTTATACCTATTTGACATGACATCTATTTCATTAACTATATGTGTTGAATTTAAATCAAATCTTGAACACTTTACTTTATAAATAATAAATTACGAACTGGATATCAGAGAATATGGCATCAAGTGTTAAAACCAAATTATCTTTCTTAAGCATAACTGGTAATTACTGAAGTTTCTTAAACTTGTAGTATTGTCCATATTATTAATCGTCTTTGTCTATATTACTAATCGTCTTAACACGTCAAATACATAGAGACATCTCGTTAATTAATTTCAGTTGCTTACTGCTATTGATAAAATTTTAATTTCAAAAGAGCAAAAAACATTTCGAAATGCTGTTATAAAATTTATTAAAAAATAGTGCAAGTATATCCCGATGCGATTATTGTTTTGCATATTATTATATGTATACTTATTTATTATTTAAATTTAATATCGATACATGTACTACGTATAAATTATATTGACAATACACATTATCTTCTTTGTTTAATTGTAATGATGATAAATGACAAAAAGTTTATATTTTTATCTCCTTCTTAATGATTGCTAATATGTTTAACATAATATTGGGTTGCCGGAAAAGTTCGTGCCTGTTGGGAAATCAATTCGCACCGGAAATTTCTACCCGTTCATTATTAGACATCAGATATCGGAATTAATAACTAATAATTAAATTACAGAATTTTCCGGTACGAATTGATTTTCCCAACAGGTTCGGACTTTCCGGACATCCCAATACTTATTATATGAAGCATTGCGGATATTAGAGGCAACTCGACAAAATCCATTTTTTTTTTTAGATATTTTTAAAATATATCATGGAAGATTGTAGTAACTGATATAATCTCTTACAACAGTCCAATTCACTTATAATATTATGAAAATTGCTAATACAAACTGACGATAATGATAAGCGAAAATTTTAAACATACCTTTAATGAAACATTTTTGGGGTGTTCTGCATTATTCTTAGCCACACTTTGTACATCTTCTCATTTTTAAGCAAAAATTAATAAGTTTTTGCTATACCAGTGATTATGGTCGTGTAGTTAGACGAACTTGTTATTTACAAAAATTAGAGGAAATAATTGTATAATGTATAAAGGTAAATTACTTGTAAAATTTAATCTTTTGCAACTAAATTAAAAATAGAGATTCCTAATTAATAAGCGATAATACTTTTCTTAGAGATATATATTTTTTAAATTTAAGTCACCTTGATTCAACTCTTACTGTTTATAAAAAACAACACAAACTTAAGCGAAGTTTCTTTAATAGCAAAACTAAAATACTAAGTAATTTGAAATTCTTCCTTAAGTTTATTTGAGATTTTAAACCATTACAATTTGTCTTGGTGTGTAAAATATATAAAAAGCACAATTTACATTAATGCGGTTGTTTGTTAGAAGAAGAATAAATTTATGACATTTGGAAGTATCAAATGAATTTATATTTGACAGAGATTGGTTGGAGAGAAACGGTTAATAGCATTTCATAGATATAAACTTGATTAAATACTAATATATTATTATTAATGAATAACTAGTAAAGCCACACCACATGTCAAAATTAAGTGAAAGCAGCAGGATATTTTGAATCGTATTAGAAATTTACGTTGCCAAATTCGCAGGTGAGAGTTACAAGTATAAGAAAATGCGTGGAATTCGTCGATAAGGCGCTTCACCTTTAAGATTTATCAAATGCCATTTGAGCAAGAAACTGAAATGCAAAACTTTTGCAATGGGTAGAATAAGTAGATGGATTTATTAATCCCATCACAATTTTCAATGGTACAAATGCAAAAATTAAGAACATTTCATGTAAACTATTAAATCGCAGATTCAACTTCAAACAAAAACTAGTCGTTGGGGGCCACCGTAATACTTACCCATCATGTATATGTATAATGTAAAATATTAAAATAAAAATGTGTAAACTACTTATAAAATGCATTGATATTCAAATAAAATCGTGGCTTGATGAAGTCATAAAAAGGCTCGATTAGTGAATTGCTTGAAAGAGGTTTTTCCTTATAACTCCAAAAATAATACTCCTATTAACTAGCGGTTTATTGCATCTGATTAAGCGTCAAATTTCCAATTAAAATATATATTTGAAGTGAAATTTGGATGAAATACAGGGTCATGAAAAATCGAAGAGTGTGGAAAATAGGATTACAAATATCTCGGCAACTCATTATCCGATCGACTTCATGTTTTATGCAAAATTTATGTTTTTTTTATTGTCTTTTATATTTACTCCTTAAAATAAACAATTTCAAAAATTTTTATATACCTTTCATCAGAACGAATATTTCGAGAGTCTGAAAGAAAAATGTTCCGGTTAATCGAGGTTAGAATAAGTAGATGGATTTATTAATCCCATCACAATTTTCAATGGTACAAATGCAAAAATTAAGAACATTTCATGTAAACTATTAAATCGCAGATTCAACTTCAAACAAAAACTAGTCGTTGGGGGCCACCGTAATACTTACCCATCATGTATATGTATAATGTAAAATATTAAAATAAAAATGTGTAAACTACTTATAAAATGCATTGATATTCAAATAAAATCGTGGCTTGATGAAGTCATAAAAAGGCTCGATTAGTGAATTGCTTGAAAGAGGTTTTTCCTTATAACTCCAAAAATAATACTCCTATTAACTAGCGGTTTATTGCATCTGATTAAGCGTCAAATTTCCAATTAAAATAAATATTTGAAGTGAAATTTGGATGAAATACAGGGTCATGAAAAATCGAAGAATGTGGAAAATAGGATTACAAATATCTCGGCAACTAATTATCCGATCGACTTCATGTTTTATGCAAAATTTATGTTTTTTTTATTGTCTTTTATATTTACTCCTTAAAATAAACAATTTCAAAAATTTTTATATACCTTTCATCAGAACGAATATTTCGAGAGTCTGAAAGAAAAATGTTCCGGTTAATCGAGGTTATTGAAATGAAATAGGCTTCTTCCCATTATTACATACTAAGTACATAACAAATGGCAAGTCTCTATCTCAATTTGTTCGGGAGATAGAGCGTTTACAGACACACACACAGACACACAGACACACAGACACACAGACGGACGGCAAAATTTTTTTTCTAAAAATATGTTTTTCGGAATCTCCAGTGTCTGAAACGTGTAAATCCGTCAAAAATTTTTTTTTCGATTTTCAAAACGATTACAAGACTTACCCTATACTACGTATGGTGGGTAAGTAAAACGTAACGGAAATAAAACCGAAATATTACGTGTGCTATTCACGTTTTATTGTTTCAATTTTCATCCAACATGCTCCCGAAATTCTAACAGAACTGACTTCTACCGCATAAAATACAATTTACAAATTTTGTACTTCTCCATACGGAATAAATGCAATTTAAAAACCTAATAAAAAGTCATAAAATTTTTAACTTTGTGGGACTGGAGAAAACCAAATTTTCTAAAACTAATTTTATTTTTTATACAGACCTTTAAAATAATATTTCGTTTTGAATAGACATATCAAAAATTTTCTATTTTTCATAAAAAATGTAATTTTTTTTAAATATAAAATTTAATTAAAAAAAGTTTTATTTTTCAACTGAAATGTCAATTGGTATGTTATTTTCGAAGTTTAGCAAATCATCAGTAAAATTTATTATATAAACAGACTCCTATAACAGAAACAGACTGATATGGCCATGGATAATACATAAAAATATTTATTTTTGCTGCAAGAAACCTCATTTTATATATATTTTAATTTATGCTATAAATATTTATATTCTAGGGTATGAAAATAGCAGTTATAAATTTAATCCGTTTAATAATTCATAGTTATAATCCACTAGCACATTGTGCTATCTGTATTATTTGACATCTGCATTATTAATGATTCATTTGAAAGCTGTGCAAAATGATTAATGCTTGTTACTACTCAATTGTAATTCAGAACGTTGGATATAAGGGAAAATTATATCAAAATTCACATCGAAGAGAGATTGTGATGTTTGATACATAATTAATGAACTGTGATAAATTTATACTGTTGTCAAAATTACAAAGTGTCGCAATTCTCGGAAAATCACTTTAATATCATTTGGCTACTTAATTTTAGCTGCTTTACTCAATTTGTTCATACAAATAGAATTATCAATAATAGTTGAGTCATTTCATTTATTATAAAACTCAAGGAATTTTTACTACTGATTATATAATATTGGATGTACGTTGTGTATTTTTGAAAAATGGGTTTTTCATTTCATATTTTATCCATACCACTTCACTCAAGAATATTAAATGAAAAATTAAATATCCTTCATTATTGTGAGGTCACTCAATAATTAAGTTACAAGACATTATTAACACTAATAAAGGAGAAAATGTTTAAGAATATTTAGATTTATTTTATACCTTTAATTTAACCATATGTGTAAATATTAAAACCAAGCATATAATCTTATTTTTTTGTTAATTAAAGTAGAATTACATTCGCTAGACAATAATAAAATCCTTGTTAATATTTTTAAAAGCTTGTGATTCCAAATATATCTTATCATGCAATTATTTTTTTTTTTCAGAAAAATGTAATTACTTCCTAAAAAAGCGTTACGCATATAAATTATTATTACTGAATAATCTTAGACATCTTAACTTGAAATTCGTTAATGGCTACAGTCTATAGCATTTTATGTTTATTTTTCTACATGGCACTTTAAAACTTAAATTTGACAGTTTTAAAGTTTACGTCGTCATATATTTTTGTTATTTTTAAAGGATATTTAATAAGTTAAACTGTAGTAAGGTGGGGTAATATAAAGCAATAAAAAAATACCATTATTATTTTTTTAACACTATAAGAAAAATGCTGAAATATTTTTGCGTTTATTTATTAACTATCCAAAACATGTTATCGTGACTTAAATATATATATATATATATATAATCGTATATACAATTATGCCTTCATTATGAATTACTCATAAAAATGCATTACGTTTACACAATAAATTTAATAATTTAAATCAATTACAATTTTAGATGTAGTTTGTATGCCATTTTGCTTACTAATAAGATGCCTATTACTATTTTACTTTGTAAATTAATAAAAGTATTTTCAGGAAAGTACGTTTAGAGAATACTGGCAATAAGAGAAGCGAGTCACTTATTATCCCGTTTCTACAATTCTATTAATTTTCTGTAATTTTTGTTTTTATCATTTTGTGATTCTGAACAATATCATTTGTAAACATTTTTAACGATTTAATAACTTTAAGAAGTCGCAAAGTTTGACCATTTCCCGCAACTAGTGAGTGACTGTGAAAAATGCGCTTTGTATACGGAAAACTGGAAAAATAAGTGCTTTTAACTTAAGCTACCCTGATGGAATGTTGTTTTATATGAAGTAGGCTAAGTATCCTCTTCTACTTTATTTGATCTATATTTATTCGTTAAATTTTATTTATTTTTTAATGATGCCTTTAAAAGTTTTAAAAAAAATGTCATTATGATGTAAATTGTAACCGAAGGTGATTATACATTAGTTGATATATTTTATGTATATATATATATATATATATATATATATATATACTAAACACGAACGAAAAATCATGCGTCAAGCATAGATTACGAAACACTTTCCAACACAGCCGGAAAACTGTAACGGAAATTCACCGTTAAATAATGTGAAAGAAGATATATAAGTAAACAGCTTAGAAAACATATAACACATTGAAATATACAGTTTCAATATTATATTCCATTGTCAAAATGTAGTTGAATTATTTTGTGCAGCCTTGTTTTTCATCAGTAGATGTGGATATATAGCATGATAACATTTAGTTCAGTTAGAATATTCACATTTAGTAATTTTCGCCAATCGATGGAAATTCATTCTCAATCTTCTGTACAGCCCTGTATATTATTTGAAGCCTTTTGGACACACCACATATTAAGCTAAAAGGAAACTTAAAATTCACTCGCAGCAATTATCAAACGTAAACGACAATGTACCTTTTACTTTGCGTAGCTCTGTATATGAACTTATTTATATTCCACAAACTTCTGTTAATCTACTAACTATAGTTCAGCAGGAAAATTCGTAACACAATTAAAAACCACCCTTAAGTAATTCACTCCCATAGTCTGTAATACTTACGGATTCCCTTGTGTAGCCCTGTATATGGTCAACCGAGTTTATAAACACACACATACTATGAAAACAATTAGTTAAACTTAAAAAAGCAAACCAAAGTTGAAAACGCACTTATCACACATAGACTGCAAACGATATATTTTATGTCCCTGTAAATAAACGCAAAGCACACAAGTAGTACTACCTCAGTAATGCATATAATTTTCATTATTTTAAAATAGTGAAATCTCACTAAATTACATTGCAAACGATTTTTCCCCATATAACAGTGTGTAAAAGAATTATTTTGTTTGACCCTGAAGATGTATAATAAATGCTTTGCACCCCATATTTTACAAAATGCATGTTTTAATGCGCTTCATAGTTGTATATCGATTTCATAATGTTTTAAATGACGTAGCATCATCAAAATGCACTCGAAACGATTATTTCTCATTTACTGTAATGTAACGGAATACTTTTGCCCGTCCCTGTAAAAAAAAAAAAAAAAAAAAAAAAAAAAAACTATAAATGTTACAGTTGTAATAGGGAACATGGTATAGTAAACGACAATAACATGCATAAATTACAAAGCAATCCGAGTATATTTACATGAGTTAGAGCACGGACAGACGGCACAGAAACCGAAGTCATATACATTTTTCAACTAGGTTGGAAAGTGTTAAAAATATGTTGCCCAACATACAGTACTCATGATTACAGATTTCCCAATATTGGGTCACAGGAAAAATTACACTGGTTTTCACGGTTTATATACTTTCTCCAAAATGTGTATTTTTTCATAGATTCTAGTGCACTGAGTACGGGAAAATTATTGAAAAAAATCTGTCACGTCTAGTTTAAAAAATATTTATTATATACTTAAATAAAATAATAGCATGGCATATAAATAGAAAAAATTAAAAATGATTGATTTTACTCTTCTTTTTATAAATTTCATGATCTGTTTCTCTTAAAATAGACCAGCAGTAGTCCCCTAACATACTTTCGTCCCAAAAACCTTTGTGTTTGTCTTCAAAAAGCTTAAGGTATTTGTGAAAACCCTCGCCCTGCTCGTCACTCACTGCGATCAATTTTAAGGGAAAAAATCTGGGTGAAAATGGAGAAAATGTACCTTCAGAGACATGTTCACACTTATTGCAGGATAGTTTTTTAATAAAACAGCAATATGTTTTTCATAATTTTCATCTTTATGATTTCCCAAGAATCCATGGACGACTGTCCTTTTCAGTGAAATAAATGCTGAAAATTTGAATTCGATTTCGGTAATAAGTTAATTTGATATTTGGTGTCAATAAGTTCCACTGTTGTAGATGAGAGGCAAGAATCTCTGCCTTTGATCTAGATAGTTGCAAGTCTCGCACAACTCATTTTGGTTTATTAAATGTGGCATTTTATCACCTTTGATAACAAATTCGTCATCATTTTCATTCTCCATAAACAGATCGTCACAATCTTGGCAACTCGTACTTTTCATACCTGAACATACGAGAGTTTCCGAATGTAATATCGGTTTTGAGATTGATGGAATGTCAGGATATTGAATTTTATGTTTATTTTTTAATTAAAGCCTGCAGTTTTTGTCAAACAAAAATAACAGTCATTTTCGTGATTTGAAGGTTTTCTCCACAGCATTGGTGATCCAAATTGAAGATACTTTTCTTCTCCCGAAGCCCAGCATATAAGAGTAAGCCTAAAGCTTTCACAAAAAACATGTGGGACCCACTTTGTATCTTGATTAATAACTAAGAGTCCAAAATAATGCTTATATGCTGTTTTAGAACATTTCAATATCGGTCTTCCTTTTTTTGCGAATATAAATTGTCCACAAACGTAACAAAAATGACCAGAATTTAATTTACACACTATTTTAGACATTTTATCAAAAACAAAATCACTTTAGCTCACAAAAACACAAGAAAACAGAATATATAATCAAAGTTGACAATGCCGGTAAGTAGAATGTGACTTGATAGATTATATTATATAATTAAAAATGTGAATATTGAAAAATGAAAAAAATTTAAAAATGTGATGTGATAGATTTTTTTCAAATACCGCCTTTCATTAGTAAGAGATAGTACAATAAGAAAATAGGTGTTTCATCAAAAGTATATAAAAAATGTTTAAATTTGTAAACCAGTGTTACCTAAGTATTTTATGTTTTATTTAAAGCTTCAAATATGGATTTTACATTCTATTAAAAAATTACTTTTTCTTTTGTTCCTTTGTTCATGTATTTGTTCAGCTTAGATTATGTTATATTAAATATTTTATTATATATTTTATTAAATATTTTATACATTTATATTAAATATTTTATTTTTAGTAAAAGTTTGTAAAATAAAAATTTGTTGTGTGGATGATGGTGTTTTAGAAGAATGGGGTATGGAATATATGTGTAATGGCGCTACCACACGTACTCTCATATCATAGTCAATATCAGATATTTCATCCGAAACACGTTTTTCAAGAGGAAAAATCTCGAATTCGTCCCGTTTGATAGATTGCCTCTCGTAATTTCTTAAAGATCTAACGTACAGTAGTTTGTATCCTCTACCATAGGTATCAGCTCGAAATCTACCAATCAGAGCTCTCTAAAATTCCAAGATGGCCACCGTCAGAAAGCCAATATCTTACGTTTAGCGTGGTCATCGCAAATATTGAAACCAAAAATACAGAAGAATTAAGAAAAAAGCAAATCTTTAGTAACGCAGGGACCAATTATACACGAAAAGAACTTTAAAAATGTGCAGTTATTTTGTAATTAAGGAATTACATATGCGTCGATTGCCTCTTCGGAGTTCGTCGTTATTTACACTCCCGATAAGAACTTTATTTACTAATTTAAAGTTATTTATTGCGATTATTTTATTTCAATTCCTTATATCATTTGCTATATGTTATAATTGTACTGTCGTAGTCACTTATTTACTTCTCAAACTGTACTAGTTTAACTATTTTCAGCAACTATATTTGGCGTTATTTCGTACTTGTTGCCAAATTATGTCACCAAAGATAAAGATGCAAGCAAACATGCATCAAGGTATTTTATTACAATACAAATTATTGCCTCCTTTTAACATGAATCAGAATCCAAAAGCATCCAAATTTTGTAGTGGAGGGGGAGGGGGCAGAAAATTTTCTTATACTTTTAGAAAAATGAAATTTAATAAATGAAAATTTAATCTAGCAGCTATTTATAGTTAATTATATTTTACCTTTTAATAATTTTCTTTTAAAACAATCTTGATAATCTTTTTTTAAAGATATACAACTATTATACAGACACACATATTTATTCGTAAATCGGTGGAATAGTAAAAATATATTCACAGTTGTTCGAACATCCAAGGCTGCTAGATGGTTGGCGACTTTCTCTCCAACATGGTTTATTAGTGAAAAATAGCAGATTCAGTATCAGCCGGAGTAGCTCAGTGGTCGGAGGGATAACATGGAACGCTGTGGACCCAGGTTCGATTCCTGGCTCTGGCTAATTTTTAACTTCATGTTGGATTATTGTATTGTATGTGGGTGATGATAATGTCCTTTTCAGTCTTACAGATTTATATGTGTTTCAATTTGTTAAGTAAAATGTGCCCTTTTTTTATTTTGTATTAATAATAAATAACGCATATAACCCCCCCCCCCGTGTTTTTGAAATGAAAAATATCAAATTCATTTAAACTTTCGAAAAATGATTAAAATCATCAAAACCAAGAAAGAAAAAACTGAAAAAGAGTGGTAACTATATCTAAATTCTATTACGTATTTCATTTTTATAATACATTCAATATGTAACATGAATTACATTTAAAATATGTAAAATATATTTACTCAAAATGTCATAATAGCGATTTTGGCAAAATAACAAAAACTTAATTTAACATCTTTCTTTGGGTTACAGATTTCAGCTTAGCGATATTGTGTGGTTCCAATACATGTGACAAAAAACTAGTTTTAATATACTATTTTTTTTCTAAATCACTTAATACTAAAAGTTCAGAATTCTTAACTCGGGAGAAGTCGCGCATATCCAGATAATGAATGGTTTTTACATTGTCACCAATAAATACAATTAATAATCGTCACTTTATTCAGTCTGAGACAATTGTTACAAATTCTATGATAATGTAAATTGTAGATTACTTTTCGAAAAATAGTGGTGACAATTGTAAAAAACGTACGCACCCTGGGGTATGTCATACCCCATGCGACTGCTCCCGGGTTAACATTTACAGGTAATGAAAGACGTAAAGTGAAGATATGGACTCTATAATTTAGAATTTTAATGTTATATTAGTGAGAGTATTGTTTTTATAATCTTGGAATTTTAAGTAAAATGATCACAATATTATATATATAGAACAGACACGAAAAGAAACTCTACACTAAATATTAAAACACCTGCTGCAATTACTCGCCAAATGTTACGCCCTCTCCTTACATTAGCAGATAACTTTCAATAGGGAAAATAAACCTAGTTGCAGCGTGAAAGTGTAGCTCGAGAGGCAATAGCATATACTTCATATCGTATGGTCGTCCGTGTTATAACAGCTTAACGTTTTGAACCTAGTCCGTTGTGTCTTCATTCATACTGGATTCAGTCACACATTGAGAGAGATATGGATATCTAAAATTTATAGGACAGACAAAGAAACATTTCGTTCAGTTCAACAAATATATTTTTAACCTTCTGCAACACAAAACAGAATTTAATCTGTTAGTTTGATAAACTATTTTAAATTTCTTTTAAAATGCTTTTCACACTAACTGCATTCAGTTTACCATAGGCTTTATCTGCAATTTACAAGACAATGCCAAACGGGAGTACTAACCAGCAATGATATTTTGATTATAAACAAACACAAATTCTTAAATTGTGATTGTGTGTCAGATTTAATATCTCTATATTAAAAAAAAAGTAACCACCGCCGCGGCCGCCGCTGTCAATTAAGATTTTGTGCCTTGAAGTCTTTCTGGACTAATATCCAGAAAACTATTGAAAATAAAAATTTACAAATTGGTGGTTTTATAAAGAAATGTTCGATAAACACGCTGAAGTAGACAGTTTTTAAATCGAAGAATTATTTTAAGAGATATTTAAAATCAAAGTTGGTCAAAACAGTTTTCTTATAAAAGTTTTATAGAAACGAAAACTATGCACAAGAATTTAAACATAATTTGTAAGGATATAGTTGACAAGGTTGGGGTGTGCAGACTGCAATTATTTTTTCAATTTGACTCATTTTTTTAGGTTATATTTAAATTTTTTCTTCAAAATTTTCATTATTTTGACGAAGATTTATTTCATATTTCATAAATTCCATTATTTGAATCATTGCCAATTTGTAAAATAGCGCACGTAATAATATTCCCTTTCAATTAAGAAATGTATTTACGCGAGACTATTAAAAACAGAAATAAAACTTTAAAATAATAATTAAATGATCACGTGTTAAAAGCAATAAATGTAGAAAATGACGGAATAAAAAAATATGCTTGCGCGTGAATATTATGAAGATAAATAATTAAATTATTCCGCGTTTTCAAAGCATTAAGTAGAGTAAGATTTATTTATTTCGACAAAATATTTTATCTATTATTGAAAATTTTAAAACAGCGTAATTAATAATATTTCCCTTCAATTAAAAGTATATTTTTACGTTTAAATCAACGAAATAACTAATAAATTCGTAAAATATAATTAAAAATGCAGATAAACGTTGAATTAAAGATCACTCGATGCTACCACGCGTGCACTACCACGTGTAACGCATCTGGTATCAACTGAATGCGACGCCACAGATATGCACTTTTGGCTTTAAATCCTATATTTTGGCGACAGTTCTTTTCTTTTATAGAAAGTAATAGTCGGGATAATGGAGTAATACCCTATTTTCTATTAGCATCGTTATAAAATTTCGCGATGCAATGACATTGCTTATTTAACCATTTTGCACAAGTTGATTTTCAAATGTTTAATTAACCTTATTTTATCAACAATTGTTAGCTGTCTCGACAGCAGTTGATTCGGCTTTAAAATCTCTTGGTCAAAGGAAAATGAATGGAAACCCGATTATAGCAGATATTACAGCGAGCAGCCGATTACACAAGGCCGATTATAGCAGCAGATTACAGCAGGTCGTTTAATTATAATTCAACCTTCCGCAATCGTTTTAAGGTTGATCAAATCAGAGTGTTTTTAGAGTTTGTGGTGTCAGAACGGGGGTTGGCGAGCGTAGCTCGTAGGGGGCAGAGCCCCCTAGTTTTTCTTTTAAAAGGCTGATGCTTCAAGGAAAGTTGTGCAAATTAATATATTTTTACAAAGTCGTTTTTAAATATTTTATACATCGACGGTATTTTTTTAGCATCATTAAATAAAATTTAATATAAAATATATTTAATTCATAAATAACTAAAAATATATTTTATTTTACATGCATTGTCCTTTGTTCGATCATATTTTGAAAAAAGAGTGAAACAGTCGAGGTAAAACAATATTTAAAGTGGTTATTTTGTCGACAGTTCACACATGTGTAGCTTTTCTCTTACTAAATATCGGTATGCAAAAACAAATTGCATATAAATATAATTTTCCTTTTACAGATAGGATCATAACACATTTATTTACATTGTTTTCATAAAAATTTCGAAATTTCCATGACAGTAATGTTTTTAATAATTAATCTAATACTTCTTGTATATGCCAGTGTTCTTTGTCAGTGTTCTTGTAAATATTTTGCAAAAATATCTGTAACGTCTGATTAAAAAAAAACAGTTTTAATGAAATTTTTCTTTTTTTAATAATTTATATGATTTCCTACTATTATTACGTAATAACTCTAATATAATTTCGGACATTAAGGGAGTTAATTATTGTGGTGTAGCAATTTCTTGATTCATAAATCAGTACACAAAGTTTTAAAATTTAAAAAGAATGATATTTTTATCCTTATAATCCAACTCCACTTAAATATAACATAAATAGTGAATAATTCCATAGTAAATTGTCTACCACGACACTTACGAAGGATCAGTACCTAACAAGTCATACGGCGGTGTTAGTAGAGATAAATTATCAATTTAAATAATGATTGAATAATTTTCATTTGTTACATTTCAGAAAGATGGTTATGTATTTAAGCGTTTGGTATATACAGCTGTGCTTAGAACATTTTATATTCACGCATTCCGAACTTTCACTGTCTTTATATCAGAATGTTTTCAGAAGCATTAAATATAAATATAAAATCCTTTACATATATCATTCTCACAGAAAATTCGGAAAGAACATACGGGGACACCATATTATAGGTATAATCCCTCTTTATGCTTATTTATTTATTAAAATACTATTTCTTTATTGTTTGCAATTTTTCTGCCCTCCCCTCCCCTTATTTCAAATTACACAAGTTTAGCCTTCCGTAGAATATGTAAAATTTTTGAACTCATTTATTATGAAACATAAAAATCTAACGCATTTAATTTTGTAAATTTTAAATTTGCTTCCTGAACTAGTTTTTACATTTTGTACATCGAATGTATATATATATATATATATATATACAGGGTGTTTAAAAAATGTCCGGTATATTTGAAAAATCAATAAAAACTAAACGGACAGCGATAGAAATACACCGTTTGTTGCAATATGCTTGGGACAACAGTAAATTTTCAGGCAGACAAACTTTCGAAATTAGTTACAATTTTCAACAACAGATGGCGCTGCAGTCTGGAAAAATCTAAACCACGATATTTTCCACATATCCACCAGGCGCAGCAATAATATGGCGTAGTCTCTGAACGAAATTACCAGAAACCTTTGTAAACCTGTGACTTCTTTCTGTGTGGACACTTGAAAGACCAGGTGTACCGCCACAATCCAGAAACAATTGAACAACGGAAGCAGTACATCGCTTTTGCATGTGAAGCCATCCCGCCTTCTTAGTTTAGATAAGTTTTGTCTTCGATAGAAATATCCGATTGGATTCTACTTTTGTATACCCATTTATTCGAAAATTGAGAATAGCAGTATATTATATGTAGTGGCAGTGTAATGCAGAACCTGTGAACTAAATTTTCTTTAAAAAAATTGATTTAAATTTGATTTAAATAAGATATTAAGTCAATTGCAAATCCAGATTTTGAATTTGAATGCCTAAGAGGGACTGCTCAGACTGGGAGCCAGATCTGTAGAGCATAGATGTCCCTCCCGGTCCCTTTATTAAGGTAAAAAAATACATATTTCAACTGGAGCTGAACCCGCCAGAAAACGCGACAGGGGGCGGGGTGGAAATAGATATGCTAAGGTGATACTATCTTAATGTACATTACAGGTAGTTCACTGCCAGAGACATACCTCCAGCGTGACACTGGGCAGTGAAGATGGTTTATGATTGAATGATGTTCATACCAGGAATGAAGTCCATATCTCAGGAGCGGGTCAAGTTAGAAAGATCCATCAAGAACTTAAAGATGTTTTTCAGTTTATTTAAAAGTGCTGGGCGGGAAAGGATATTATCTAGCCAACCACTAGGGGGAGAAGAGGGACGACGGATGTGCCAGCGAGCTGTAAGGGGCAGTTAAAATAGAAGTGTGAGGCTGACGCCTCTGCACCACACTCACAGGTGGGAGTTAGAGCCCTTTTATGTTTAGATATGACCCGAAAGGGCCGTGTGCGGTTAGAAAGGCAGTGGTTGAGGGAGTTAAAGTAATAAGATTGCAAGATATCACCGGGACTATGTCATATGTATATCTACCTTTCTCTGAGTAGTCCCAGTGGTCTTGCCACTGCTGCAACAAGCGCATTCTAAGGGATCTTTTGATATAGGAGTGGGGCGCAGGTAGCGAGATGTCTATGGATGTTTTTGTCGTTGCTTCCTTTTCTAGAATGTCCGCAGATTCATTGCCGAAGATCCCCTTATGTGCTGTCACATGACCTAGCGAAGTTTTATGTAGCAGGTTACTAAGTTGGGTTTTAATTTCGTGGATTTGTGGATTGATGGTTCTAAAAGCGTAGATTGCCTGCAGGCTGGATAGGCTATCACAATAGATGGGGATTTCAATGGTTGTTTGTTGTTCCGAAATCCATTCTAGAGCTTTGTGGATGGCAAAGAGTTCAGCCTGATATATCGAGTTGAAGTTTTCCAATCTGCAGGCCCACCGGTGAGTCAGCACTCCGCCTTCCGTAGCACAGAAAGCTGCGCCTACGCCGGTTTCGGTGCATGAGCCGTCGGTGAAGACTGTTAGGCGGAGGGAAGGGGAGTAGGAATTGCATTTAGGGTTAACTTGGAAGTGGGAAGTTTCATCAGCTGGGTGAATTTGCCAGCTCTGTATCTTGTGTTGAATGGTTAAATGTGGGAAGTGTATTTGTGTTATGGCATTATTATGTAGGTGTAAGATGTTATTCCTTTGAAATTCGTATAGAATGGTAAATGTGATAGGAGGGATGCCGGTAATGACTGCTAGGACTCCAGGAGCTGGCAAAAAAATGGAAGGGCTGAAGCTGCCTCAAGTTCTAAATCCAGACGCCTTCGACAAGAGAAGATGAAGCTGAAGTCATCTGCAAAAGCAAAGAGGAGAAAGCCTAAACAATCTAATTCTTTAAGAATCAGGTTTGCTATGAGGAGCCAGAGGATTGGCCCAAGGCATGACCCTTGAGGTCATCCCTTCTGTTGGTTGTGGCTGGATGTACCTGCTCCCCAGTTTACTAGAATGCTTCTATTCGATAGATAGGTTCTGATGACTCCAGCGATGTTTCCTGGGCAGTTTAGGAGACATAGCTGTAGTAGGATATCTCTCCATTCGACATTATCGAACGCTCCTTTGATATCCAGTGATACAAGGGAGGTGTATTTTCCTTCTTTAATTTTTAAGGCGCAGGAAGATAGAATTTCATTCAATGCTTTTTCACATGATCTGCCCTCTCTGAACCCAAATTGCCGTTCATGTAGAAGATTGTTTTATTCTAAGAAGAAAGTTAGTCTGTTAACGATTAGCTGTTCTAGTAATTTACCTAGGGTTGGAAGTAGGGAGATTGGGCGATATGAGGTGGGTTCAGAGGGTGTCTTCCCTTGCTTCAGAAAATAGACTACCTCTCCTTGCCTCAGTGTAAGGGGAAAATATTGGTGGTGGAGACAGAGATTTGCCCAACGGGTAAAGATCTCTGGGAGTGTTTTAAAAGTGCGCTTAAGTAGACGAAAGTCAATGGAGTCCGGGCCCGGGGTTTATTGTCATTGAATTTGCTAAGGGTGGCCTGAAGCTCAGCTTTGGTGAAGGGTTTGTCGTTCAGGCAGAGAAGAAGATATCTGTTTTGTCATGTTGTGGGTGTTCATGTTGTGGGGTTGCGCCAAATAGTTGTTCTGTAAGGAATTCTAGGTTTCTCTGTTTGGATGATTGGCCTGAAGGCAATTCAAGGAGGATTTCATCTGGCGTGAAATATTTTCCCGTGAAGAACTTATGTGCAGTACCAAAGGGATCTTTTTGGTTGGAGCAGAAAGATTTCCAGGCTGTGCTCTTGGCGTCAAGAATACAACGTTTGTACTGCGCAGCGAGTTTATTGTACTTTATTTGCAGTGATTTAATTGTTTCAGGCGGACTGCAGTTGTTCTTAAGCAATCTAAGTTTTCTCCTAAGAGCTGTTAGCTGGTTGCGTTTGGCTCTTAATTGTGGTGTCCAGAATGTGTATGTTGGAGATTTTCTGAGGGTTTTGAGACGGAAGGAGAAACGCGCTGCTGATTGAATTGTGGCTATAAGTTTTTCTGTGAAGGAATTAAGCTGTTCAATGTTTGTGATTGTGTTAAGGGCGTCTCTAAGGATGTGTTCACTGGCTTTAAGCTGCATGGTGAATTTTTTATAGTTTCCGTGTTTTGTGTTAAATCTTCGTTGTGCTGCAAAGAGTGGTGTTGTGTTGTAGTTAAATTCAATGTATTTGTGGTCTGAGAAATTATGTGTATCAAGTACTTGCCAGTTGCGAACGTTTGGATTAGCAAGTGGATTAACTAATGTATGATCTGTAAAGCCTTTTGCTATTGTTTGTCCTGTTTTGGTTTTATTGACAAAGGTGTGTTTCCGATTATCGGCATTGATGATTGAAAGTTTGTTTACGACAAGAAATTCAATGAGATCCCCCCCTCTGAGGTCCTCTCTAGGACTTCCCCAGAGCGGAGAGTTCGCATTGAAGTCCCCTCCGCAGATGAAAGGTCTTCGTTGTGTAATTAAGTGTTGCCAATCTTCAAGAGTTTGATCAAAGTTTTTAATGGAAGGCGCTAAATAAGTGGAGCCAATGATTAATTTCCCTTCCGCCGCAGTGAGGGTTATGAAGATGCAGTGATCGCCCTGTGTATAGGTGATTGATTATGAGGCTCGTATTCCTCACGAGCAAGTGCGCAGAACGTTTACGAGACGTGAAGATCTTCCAGTCCTTTAGGAAGCCCGATAGGGTTCCCTTTTCATTGCAGTGAGCATCCTGCAAAAGTGCAATATCTATGAGTTGTCTTCCATATGCTTTTTAGCTGCAGAATTTGCTACCTTGAAATGATTGAGATTGATCTGTAGAAAGTTTAAAGTACCAATGGTTGGTGGTTTATGCGAGTTTTGGTTATTATCAGATTTATTTACATTTTGGGCCATAATTTAGATGAACTTACTGGGGTAACTATTAGAGGACTGTTAAGTTTGAATGCACTCGCGGTCCAGTAGGTCTCGTGTGTACCTCTCTTGGAAAGGTGGATTACGTTGCCGGTCGAGCCAGCCCTCGTGCGGGTGGAGGAACTGTGGTGGGGGTTCCGGATGGAATTGGTGGTGATGTGGTGGTGGAGGGTCTCGGAGAAGGGGACCAGGCTGGCGAAGGTTGAAGAAATGGTCGAGCCTGTCTCTCTCCCTGCTGTAGGCCTCCCTGTAGGTTCTACAGCCCGCATCAGACGCCTGGTGACTAATATCAAAGTTTGTTTCATATTGATGGTTATGCCTTGTGCAGTTAATGCACTTTGCTGGGGCCGAGCAGTTTTCTCCCGCATGGGAGCCACCATAGCGTGCACAAGTTGGTGTAGTAGCACGGCAGGCCTTAATTGAATGTCCAAACTTCTGGCAATTCCTGTACCTGACTATAGTGGTGTGCGGGCGGATGCGGCAGGTCTTGAGACCCAGGACAATCCCTCCATCTTCGATGATAGCTCTGCCCAGGGAGCTTGGGATGACCAGTAGGACGTCCTTCTGGTCATTATTGGTTCTGTGCGGGAGGTCCCGGATGATGAAGACGTCAGTGGCTGGCAGGTGGTATGTGTCTGCGGTGATCTTCGTGAGGTCCTGTGTTCCTAAGGATGCCGGAACACCCAGGAGAATCATTTTATTTTGTTGGGGAGCTTTTTGTAGGAAGTTGAGTTTCGTGGTGATGTTCCGGTTGGACTGCAGCTCCGCCTGTAGCTGCCTCATATCAGCCTCGGAGTTGCAGGTGATCTCAACGTGGTTCTTCCTGGGTTCAATGCTGTTAATTTTGACCGGGACTGAGACTCTTTCCCGAGCCAGTAGGGATTCCACTTGTCTCCCTGGGGTGGGGTCTCTGCCTCTCAACACCAGAGTCCGTTTGGATAAGGTGTCTCCCATCGGTTCTCTGGTCAAGACTTGGCTATAGGGGACAGACTTTGGTGGGTGTACAGGAGGTGGGTCCGCTAATGCCAATTGCGTTTCTTTTGTAGCTTGGTTTGTCAGTGCAGTCTGCACTGCCTCCGTGATGGCTTCGAGTGTTGGGATGCTTGATCGGCGTGAGTGGAGCATCGCTTTAGCGTCGTTCAGTTGATGGTCAAGGATCAAAGCTCTCCTCCAACCGAGCTAGTGACTCATCCTTAGCCGCGATAAGTTGTTGTGTTGCAATGTCTCTCGCTTTGATTTGCTTAATGAGGTTCTCGAGCTTGATGAATTCGATGTCCTTGGTGGCAAAACCTTGTTCGTTTACTTGTCTGATCTGGCTAAGATACAGGCTCGCCCTTGCAATCAGATCTGCCATCACTTGGGCCTGTATGCCCGAGTCGTCTTGCTCATTTGCTGATGCGATCGAGTTCATGCTCATGGAGTGGGTGAGTCTTTTTTCTGGGCTGGTCTTTGGCGGGTTGGATGCTGATGAGATCAGGACTGGTTGAGAGGCATGCCCTAAAGTCAGCGTGTCTTTTTGTGACATCTCGGTCTTAATTAATGTGCTGAAGAAATAAGGTTAGGATGTTCTTTAGGAACTGTAGAAAAATGGAAAAATGAATTAACAATTGATAACTGGTCATTGGGCACTCACGCCTTATGACCAAGTGAATCCATGAATAGTGCAACAGGATTCGTGACACAGTTCAAAATTTTGAAAAGTGGGGAAAAAGGTTTTCTGTCTGCAGCAACAGCGGAGAAGCATATTAGGTGTGCAGTAAGAAAAAGAGAAACCCCAGCGTCCTGTTAGGCAGGGCTGAGTAACATGAGCTTGAGAATATATTAGTGGGATGCATATGGTTTTGATGTTTAGAACAGCTAATAGTAGTGAGATTTGTGTGTAGCTAAAGCAAGATTGTAAGAGGCGAGATGAGGGAGAGCAGGGACGGGGGCCTGCACCAGCCGGGCGACTGCCGGCACCTGCGGGCTGCCTGTCCAGGCAAAACGGGGTGACAAGTCAATGGTGCTAGCTAACTATGAAGGGATGTCAAAATGTAGGTAGATGACGGCGACTTGAAGAAATTTGGCATGGAGAAAACTTAGACGAAATATCAAGAGAAATAGAGCTTAGACAAAAAATCAACAAAAACTAAAAATTTAAAAAAAGAGCAAAATTAAAATGCTTATGTGCAAACATAGACACTCTTTAGAAATGAATAAAAAAGTTAATAAAAAGAGAAAAATTAAAAAAAAAAATGTTAAATTTAGTTAGAGTCTAAGATGTTCAATGTTGAAATACGGCAAGAATTGTTTAAGTTTGAGGGCAGTTAGGTGTTCCGTTGGACTCTTGAAAAAAAGGTGAAAAAAGCTGGAAATTTTGGCAGAGTTCTCAGTTCCCGAGTTCTGAGGACATTAAAGAATTCAAAGAGGGGTCTTGACTTAGAAGAAATTTGGCATGGAAAAAATCTTAGAAGAAATTTCATGAAAAATAAAACTTAGACAAAAAATCAACAAAAAATAAAAATTTAAAATAGAGCAAAATTAAAAAGCTTATGTTCAAACACAGATACTCTTTAGAAATGAATAAAAAATTTAATAAAAACAATTTAAAACAGGTCTTTGTCATTTTTATGACTCGCTGAAGAATGTAAACAAAGAATATAAAAAGTGTTAAAAGTCCGAAAATAATAATGGAAAAAATTTAAATATTTAGGTGATTATAGCAATAAATGTTTTTAGTTGCAAAACCAGTTTGTAGGGAAATCGTATGATTGGAAGTCATGAAAATTAAAAAACTTAGAAAACAGCTGAAAAGCGAAAAAATTAAAAAATGTTTTAAAAAAAATTAAGTGTGGTAGGGGATAGTACTTGATTAAATTAGAAAGGAAACCAAATTTAAAGAGATTCGTACGAGTGGATTGGTAATTAACTGTAAAAGAAGATTATGGGGCGAGCAGCGCTAACGCTGGGTCGACGGTGAGTGCGGCATGAAGACCCCGGGCTCCGGTAAAATGTAGTTTTGCCGTACTCGAAAAAAAAATAAGGAAAAAATAAAATAATTGGTGAGGTGAGCTTAGATAGTATTATTAAAAGGATGACAAAGTTTGGGTGTCGAGAGAAAAAAAAAATGTTAAATTTAGTTAGAGTTCAAGATGATCAATGTTGAAATACGGCAAGAATTGTTTAAGTTTGAGGGCAGTTAGGTGTTCCGTTGGACTCTTGGGGGAAAAAAAAGGTGAAAAAAGCTGGAAATTTTGGCAGAGTTCTCAGTTCCCATGTTCTGAGCACATTAAAGAATTCAAAGAGGGGTCTTGACTTAGAAGAAATTTGCATGGAAAAAATCTTAGAAGAAATTTCATGAAAAATAAAACTTAATTAAATAGAAAACTCGCAGGAATATGCTAAATGAATAAGTTACATAGTTTTAAATAAAAATTCTGGTGTGAAATAGTTTGGTAAAACTTGAGTAAAATTTCCAGTAGTTCTAGTGTTAAAGCTTGAAACAGTTTTTATTTTATATTATTAATGTGTTTTTTTAGTTTATTAAAAGTCTGATTTTAAATGTATATATTTTTAATAATTATGTACACCGCAAAAAAAAAAAAAAAAAAAAAAAAAAAAAAAAAAAAAAAAAAAAAAAAAAGATGTTAATTTTACAGTATAATACTGGCATCCCAGCTGCCAGTATTACACCGTAAAATTAACAGTAATAAACAGTAGAATAAGCTGTAATACACTGCCGCGCATGCGCGGTAGCATGACTGTATTATACTGTAAAATCAACATTTTTTTTTTTTGCAGTGTATACTTTGAATAAAATAAGCACCTGTGTATTATTTATGTATCCCCAATCTCTAATTATCTAATCCTTAAGAAACTAATTTGCATTTTTTAAAGAAATTTTTTTTTTTTGAGTTGTCATGACCAATTTATTAAACTGAATCAATCAATTTCACATCGCATAAATACATAGTGGTTCTCGAACTCGATTCGTTTCAAAGAGTTGTTCGAAACAAAAACTAAAAATTTAAAATAGAGCAAAATTAAAAAGCTTATGTGCAAACATAGATACTCTTTAGAAATGAATAAAAAAGTTAATAAAAACAATTTAAACAGGTCTTTGTCATTTTTATGACTCGCTGAAGAATGTAAACAGAGAATATAAAAAGTGTTAAAAGTCCGAAAATAATAATGGAAAAGATTTACAAAATTAGGTGATTATAGTAATAAATGTTTTTAGATGGAAAACCAGTTTGTAGAGAAATCCTATGATTGGAAGTCATGAAAATTAAAAAACTTATAAAACGGCGGAAAAGCGAAAAAAATTAAAAAAAATGTTAAAAAATAATTAAGTGTGGTAGGGGATAGTACTTGATTAAATTAGATAGGAAACCACATTTAAAGAGATTCGTACGAGTGGTTTGGTAATTAACTGTAAAAGAAGATTATGGGGCGAGCAGCGCTAACGCTGGGTCGACGGTGAGTGCGGCATGAAGACCCCGGGCTCCGGTAAAAGGTAGTTTTGCCGTACTCGAAAAAAAATTTATGTTAAAATGAAAATAATTGATGAGGTGACTTTAAATAGCATAATTTAATGAATAACAAAGTTTGGGTGTCGAGAACGAATTTTTTTTTAAATCAAAAAAAAGTTCGAAATTTTCAAAGTACTTAAATTAAAAAAGAAAAAATGAAGAAAAGATAGTGTCTAAGTGTGCAATTAACCTGAAAAGCGTTTGAAAATACAAAAAGAGTAAAAAAAAAAAAGAAAGAGACAAATGTCAGGAAAAAGTTTGGGAACCAGTGCTTGAAAATAACTAAGTTTTGCAAAAAAAAAATGAAAATGAGAGAAAAAAGACTAAGATTTACTAAAAAACTGGAAAAATGCTATTAATGGAAAGAACGAACAGTTCCGAAAGTGACAGAGTCCCACTAAAAGGTTGAGAATCAAAAAAAGTACTGAAAAAGTTAAAGACATTTAAAATATTAAAAAAGAAGAAAAAGTTTAAAAACCAAACTACAATTAGCAAAGTTAGAACACGAAGGTAAAAGTTAAAGTATTGAATAAAAAAGGGAATTTTGCTGAGTAAGTTAGAGTCCCTTCGTTAGCTAATTGGACTAATTGGCTTAATTAAAATGAAGACAATGCCTGGGCAAGCTATCCCGAGCACCAGCCACTGCCAGCAGCACAAACCCCCGCTCCCGCCACTAAGAATGACTCAGTGGAACCTGCAGCCCGATCACATGGTTGCTCCAGCCCGTGATGCCAAGCCGGCAGACCCCAAGGATGGTAAGAGTTGGAAGTAGGATACTTATCCTAATATATATCCCCAAAGGCCCAAATTATGCAGGCCTGAACATTTTCATGTGACCGAGGGAACAATTATAAAGCTTAATTAAGGCTAGAAATTAAAAGTTATCGACTAGATGGAAGTGAATTACAGTTTAGACTTGCTACATACATAAAGTTGAGAAGTTTAAAGTTGATTGGAGTTTAATTAGAAGGTTAAATTAATAAATTAAGATTGCAACTGTAGAATTAAGGCAGACAGAAAGCAATGGGCAAGAACGAATTAATTAATTCGCTCATAACTTAATGAGGAAACATGCTAGAAGTATGCCACTTACCTTTTTTTGGAGCTGAATCATTCATGGATCCATTTTAATCAACAGCGCCTGGCCCGCTTACCTTTAAACTGCCCTAACCGACCGTCATTAAGAGTGCACACAAACACGACCTTCCACTACGCGTCGAACCTACCTTCCCAGATTTTGAATTATAAATGTTAATTACCTATGATTCCTATTCTTTTAGGAATGGTGTATCTATTTCGGGCGTCCAACCCTGAGGTCCGGATTATTTGGCTAAAATGATTGATTATTATTTTTTATAATAACACTATTATTTACCCATCATATGTAGTATAGGGTAAGTCTTGTAATCGTTTTGAAAATCGAAAAATTTTTTTGACGGATTTACACGTTTCAGACACTGGAGATTCCGAAAAACATGTTTTTAGAAGAAAAAAAAATGCCGTCCGTCTGTGTGTCTGTAAACGCTCTATCTCCCGAAAAAATTGAGATAGAGACTTGAAATTTGGTATGTACTTAGTATGTAATAATGGGAAGAAGCCTTTTGAATTTCAGCAACATCTATTAACCGGAACTATTTTTTTTCGGACTCTCTAAATATTTGTTCTGATAAAAGTTATATAAAAATTTTCGAAATTGTTTATTTTAAGGAGTGTATATAAAAGACGATAAAAAAATATAAATTTTGCATAAAGCATGAAGTTGATCGGATAATGAGTTGCCGAGATATTTGTAATCTTATTTTCCAGACTCTTGGATTTTTCATGACCCTGTATTTCATCCAAATTTCAATTCAAAGATATATTTTAATTGGAAATGAGACGCTTAATCAGATGCAATAAACCGCTAGTTAATAGGATTATTGGTTTTGGAGTTATAAGGATGTGTCTTTTATGCAATTTCGTAATCGAGCCATCAAAGTTCATGACGTCATCAAGCCACGATTTTATTCGAATTGCAATGCATTTTATATGTAGTTTACACATTTTTAATTTTAATATTTTATATTATGCATATCCATGACAGGTAAGTATTACGGTGGCCCCCAACGACTAGTTTCATATGGTATTAATATTACAGTAATATGTTTTATGTAATTCTACATAAAATTTGGAGTATATATAGGTTACATCTGCACTGCAAAAACCATTACTATAAAAAAGAAAATGAATGAGGGCAACTATCCCGAACTTAACCTACATTAAAGTAATATTTTATCAACAACTGTAAAACAATGTCGTCGATGCAGTTGTGAAAAGAACATTTGTATTAAAATATTCTATTAAAAAAATCTGAAATTCTATTCAGAAAAACATTTTTTATTGCCGCAGTATTTCTTGAAAATCTTTTCATAAATTTACATTATAATGTTTAGAATATCTGTTAAAATAGTGTACTTGTATATATTTTGAAACACTCTTGCATATAAATTATACAATAAAACGATGCCGCAAGGATGTATATATATATGGACTTACAGAAGAAGGTTTTATTTTGCAACAGTTTGAAGAATAAATCAGTTTTTCTTTGAGAAAAATATTTTATGTTCAGATGTATATAAAATTTTAAATCTAATTTGGATGGAAGAATCGTCTACAAATGCAGCCTTGAGGGTTTAAAAGATTTAGGAATAGAAAAAGTGGTTGTAATTTGCATAAATTTAAAGACATACTTGAGATTGTTTTGTACAAAATTTTAAAAATTGTTTTGCTACTTCTATTTATCTATTTGATTTTAAAATTCTAGAACTATAGATTCTTTTCAGGTGATATAACACACATCAGCTGATGCTTTAATCGTTAATCTGCTTTTGGATATTAATGACTAATCTGAAAATATACATATTAAATTTTAAAAAATATATATAATAATAATAATAAACAGTTTTTACTTATATTCTGTAAAACGGGAAGCACGGGTTGGATTCTCTAATTAATATAAAATAACTGAATTCGCTGAATATATGTATATATATATTTAAATTTTCCAATAATATAATATATATAATGTTATGAATTTTGTATATATCTGTAAATATTCCATTTGTTTAAATTTATTTTATTTTATTATTGTGAAAATTGCAGTATTATTAATGTATTTCCTATTGAGCATCATGTAACTCAATGCTAAAGGCCTCAGGTGGTTTGCAAGGAAAACAACCTTACAGCATCGGTTTTTATAATGAGTTCTATTGGAAAATCGCCAAGGAATGGGTTTATCGCCAAGTTGGCGATGGTTTTGGCGACTTATTTTTGTCGCCAAATTTGGCGATATATCGCCAAATGTCGCCAAGTTGGCGACGGATTTGGCGACTTTTTGTGCAACCACACCCCCTTATACCTATACATTGGGATCCTTTCTTGCTTGGGTTCTCTATTGAAAGTTAAAGCACTTTCTGGTAATTTCTAGCATCTGAAGGCTCTGGAATAATCTGGAAAGATCTCTGAAACCTATATAAGGACCACCATCAGTTCAGTTAGTTAGTTGTCTGTCAACTGCGATTGAATTCATACGAGAGGCTTTGCATTGAGAACTGTGTTACTCAGATTGATTTTGTCGTTGATACGTCGTATTGAACACATTGTTTCTGAGTGAAATTTTGCTGTGCTGTTATTAGATTTGAAGATTACTGAATATCTTGTAATTTTCAGAAGATATTTGTGATCGTATTGCACTGTTTATAGTGAATAAAGCCTTGTTATTGTTCTTATATATTGGCATCAGTCCTTTCGAACCCCGAGCTCACAACATTTGGTGTCAGAAGTGGGATTGAATGCCGATCACCAGAGCAATGGAGGGTCAACTGAAAGAATTATTGGAGAAATTAGCTACGAACCTAGGCGAGTTGAAAGAAGAAATGAAGAAATATATGTCGGCGATGGATGGGAAAATGACTGCTAACCTTGGCGAGTTGAAAGAAGAAATGAAGAAAGATATGTCAGCGATGGATGGGAAAATGACTGCTAACCTTGGCGAGTTAAAAGAAGAAATGAAGGAGAAAATGACTGCGAATCAGGCCGAAATGAAAAAAGATATGTCAGCGATGGATGAGAAAATGACTGCCAACCTTGGCGACTTAAAAGATGAAATGAAGAAGGATATGTCAACCAACCTTGGAGAGTTTAAAGATTTAATAGAGGATAAAATAACATCTTTAAATGACAGAATTGACGGCGTGGAAAACAAAGTTGAAGGAAGATTTCAAGAAATAGAAGGAAAGGTAGAAGAAATTCAAAGGACAGCCAGTACCGTAGAAGAAATAGTAGAAGAAAAAGTTCAAAAGATCGCCGAGACCGTTGAAGAAAGAGTAGAAGAAAAAGTTCAAAAGATCGCCAAGACCGTCGAAGAAAGGATAGAGAGTGTAGAAAAAGAATTGGAAAATGTGAAGAAACAAAAGATAATTGCCGGAAACTATACCGAAGATGTCAAGTATCAATCTATGCTTCCACGTTCCTGTATTAAACTCTCGACCTATGACGGAAAATCCTCATGGCCAGTTTTTAAGACACAATTTGGGATCGTAGCGGACGCTAATGAATGGGATTCCCAGACAAAGGCTTGCCAGCTAGCTGCGTCTCTACGAGCTGATGCTGCCGACGTCCTACAGACTTTGCCTGCAAATGAACCGCTGGATTTTGAAACGCTCGTCAGTGCCTTAGAATTGCGTTTTGGCGAGAAATGCATGAAGGAATATAGCAGACTCCAGCTCAAATCTCGACAGCAGAAATCCACTGAATCCCTGCAAGAGCTTGCTACGGATGTCGAGAGACTTTCACACCTTGCTTATCCTGGCTGTCCGACTGAAATTAGAGAAAGTTTAGCTCTGCAATATTTTATTGATGGTGTGCGTGACCCTGAGATCCAGACAGCACTCCGGATTGCAGATCTCAATGATTTAAAAGGGGCTTTGGTTTACGCTCTGAAATTCGAGGCAGCCCAGCAAGCTACTAGGAAAGATCGACACTTTGTGCGAGCAGCCAACCTGCCTGAGACGTCGGATAGAGCTGTGGAGTGCTTACAGCAGCAGATGAATGACATAATGTGAAAGATGAACTCCTTAATGGCCAACAAACCTTACAGGAAGATCAAGTGCTGGAGATGCGGTGGAGAAGGCCATATCCAAATCGACTGCCCAAGACGACCCAGCTCCGATGGTAATAGCTCACCCGCTAACGGAGGAGCAAGAAAACTGATTATTGACCATCTTGCGGGGCGGAGGTTTCCAGATCTTAAGAAGCCTCATTTTCAAGTATGTGAAATTTCTGCAAGAAGTTGCGGCGAGAACGGAGTTTTTCTAGTCGGAAGTGTGAATGATTTGCCCTGTAATATGATCATCGATACAGGAGCCAATGTGACCATCATTCGGAAAGATCTAGCTCAGCGGCTGAAAGAAAAACTCTCCTGGACCCCGCCACGTGTAATCCTTCAAACTGTGAGAGGAGATAAGATCGACATATTTGGAAGAATGACACTGGAAATAAAGTTTGGGAACGCCGCTTACCACCATACAGTCTATGTGGCCGATATTTCAGACCCTTTCATACTCGGACTGGACTTTTTAAAAGAGCATGGATTTACACTGGATTTTAAGAATAATGAGTTACGCTCTGCTCAAGAAGATGTCACTATTTTCAAACTTGGAAATGAGTCCGGGTCTATTCAACGGATCACAGCCAAGGCAGATGTTATCATCCCTCCTCGGACCGAAATGATGATACCTGGATTAACTGGAAACGAAAAAATTTTCCAGTATGGCTTGACTGGATATCCTGAGAAGAGCCCAAAGGGAGTGCTAATAGCATCAGCGCTGGTAGATCTGTCGAGAGATGTGATACCTGTGAGGATTGCGAACGTAAGTGAAAAGTCTAGAATTATCCAGAAAGGTGAAGTGCTTGCAACCTGTGCTCCAGTTACCTGTGTTTGCAAAGACCCGAGCTTGACGTTATCGGAGCCGCCTACAAGTTTAACACCTGTAATTGGACGAAATGAAAATTTATCTCCTGAACAGAGACATGCCGCAGAAAGACTGTTCCAGGAATTTAAGGATGTGTTTTCACAAAACGAGAATGATATAGGTCGCACTTCTCTGACACGTCATAGAATTGATACTGCCGACCATCCACCGATTAGACAGCATTCAAGACGCTTGCCGTTCGCAAAACAAGAAGAGGTTTCTAAGCTCTTACAAGAGATGCAGAATAGTGACATCATCGAACCGTCATCAAGTCCGTGGGCCTCTCCCATCGTGTTGGTCCGAAAGAAAGATGGCTCCACAAGATTTTGTGTGGATTATCGTAAACTTAACGATATCACGAAGAAGGACAGCTATCCTCTACCAAGAATAGACGACACACTAGATACTCTTTCAGGACATCAATGGTTTTCCACACTTGATTTGAAGAGTGGATATTGGCAGGTAGAGATCCATCCTGATGACAAAGAGAAGACTGCATTTACTACTGGACAAGGACTTTGGCAATTTAAAGTTATGCCGTTCGGGCTCTGCAATGCTCCAGCAACGTTCGAGCGCCTCATGGAGACAGTGTTAAAAGGCCTGACTTTTGAAGCTTGTCTCATCTACCTAGATGACGTCATCATTGGTGGCCGCACGTTTGAAGAACATCTTGGAAATATTCGAAAAGTGTTAAGGAAGCTAAGAGCGGCGAATTTAAAGCTGAACCCTCTGAAATGCAAGTTCTTCCAACGCGAATTAAATTATTTAGGACACATCATCTCAGCTGAAGGTGTTCGAACAGATCCTGAAAAAGTGTCTGCAGTAAAGAACTGGAAGCGTCCGGAAAATGTCCATCAGTTGCGAAGCTTTCTGGGACTATGCACTTATTACAGAAAGTTTGTCCAGGGGTTCTCCAACATCGCAAGACCATTGCATAGGCTCACTGAAAGCAAGCAGAAGTTTCTATGGACACAAGAATGCGAGAATTCCTTCCAGCGGCTGAAAGAAGGTCTCACATCCTCTCCAGTCCTTACCTATCCGCACCCCGAGAAACAGTTCATTGTGGACACGGATGCCAGTCATGAAAGTGTCGGCGCTGTACTTTCCCAAGAAATAGATGGCCAAGAACGAGTCGTAGCATACTGGAGCAAATGTTTATCGAAACCAGAGCGGAATTATTGCGTCACTCGTAAGGAGTTATTAGCTATAGTGAAAGCCATAGAACACTTCCATCACTATCTCTATGGCAGGAAATTTCTCCTTCGTACTGATCACGCATCCCTAACATGGCTTATGAATTTTAAGAACCCAGAGGGCCAAGTAGCCAGATGGATACAACGGCTCCAGGAATACGACTTTGACATCAGGCATCGCAAAGGCTCATCGCATGGAAACGCCGATGCTCTATCAAGAAGACCGTGTCCCGAGAGCTGTCGCTATTGTTCCAGAGCGGAGAGCAAGTATAATCCCGAATATGTCATACGCCAGACGAAGACTTCACTATTGACGCCACCAGATCCCTGGAGTGATGAGAAGATTCGAGAAGATCAAATGGCAGACTCTGAGATCAAACCAATCTTGGAGTTATTAGAATCTTCTAGCACGAAACCCAGTTGGAAAGACATTTCTACTTACAGTCCTACGACGAAGCAATATTGGGCTCTTTGGAACTCTCTCAACGTCAGGAATGGTGTCCTGTTCCGAAAATTCGAATCGGAAGATGGGAAGACATCTCGGTGGCAGTTGGTACTTCCTCGATCCCGAATACCAGAGGTCCTCAAGGAATTACATGGCAGTCCCACTGGTGGCCATTTTGGAGTCATGAAAACATTACATAGAGTCCGAGAGCGCTTCTTCTGGGGAAAAGCGAGAGCTGACGTCGAACGATGGTGCAAATCTTGCGATGCATGTGCAGCTCGAAAAGGACCAAAGAAACGTAGCCGAGGAAGACTACATCTCTACAATGTAGGAGCACCTTTCGAACGCATCGCCCTTGACATCCTAGGCCCTCTGCCAAGAAGTGCTGATGGCAACAAATACCTCCTTGTTGTCATGGACTACTTCACGAAATGGCCTGAAGTTTATGCCATCCCTGATCAAGAAGCTTCTACGGTTGCGGATGCCTTGGTACACCAGTGGATTTCAAGGTATGGAGTCCCCCTTCAAATGCATTCTGACCAGGGGAGAAATTTCATCTCTGCTGTGATTGAGGGTCTCTGTCAACTTCTCGGAATGGACAAAACTAGGACGACGCCTTTACATCCACAGTCGGATGGCATGGTTGAGAGGTTTAATCGTACCATCCTCAACAACCTCTCACTGCTAGTTTCAAGAAACCAACAAGACTGGGACCAAAAACTTCCCTTGTTTCTCCTCGCCTATCGCAGCGCCGTCCATGAAACGACCGGCTATTCCCCGTCTCAGATGCTTTTCGGTCGTGATCTTCGTCTACCTTGTGATCTGATTTTTGGTCGTGCTCCAGATGCGCCTTCATCGCCAGAGGGATACGTGCAGAATCTCCAGGCACGATTTGAAGACGTCCACAACGTGGCTCGAGAGCGGATGAATATACAGACGGAGAAGATGAAGACCAGGTACGACACGAAAGCCACGGGACATCAATTCAAAGAAGGTGACAAGGTTTGGTTTTATAATCCGACTCGACGTAAAGGACTTTCTCCCAAACTGCAATCGCACTGGGACGGTCCTTATGCAGTCCTAAACAGACTGAACGATGTCGTAATTCGGATCCGAAAGTCACCAAGTTCGAAGCCTAGAGTCGTTCATTACGACAGGTTGGCTCCATACTATGGCCATAGTACTTAGTTCATTGATTGTAAATAGTGTAATGTAAATAATGTAAATTAGTATGACCATGGTCTTGTATATAAATTAATGTAATTATTTATTTTGCTTAGCATTATCATTATTATTGTTATTATTATTTAAATACTTGTATGTAATAATGTCTATGCTTTAATTTTATTTTATTTTTAAATAAGTGTATATTTTGTATAATTCAGCATTATGAATGTGTTTTGAATAGTATAGCATTTGTTGGTAACGGGTTTGCTTTCCGATCAAAGGTTGAACTGCCCGGGACGTGCAGTCCTTAAGAGGGGGGCAATGTTATGAATTTTGTATATATCTGTAAATATTCCATTTGTTTAAATTTATTTTATTTTATTATTGTGAAAATTGCAGTATTATTAATGTATTTCCTATTGAGCATCATGTAACTCAATGCTAAAGGCCTCAGGTGGTTTGCAAGGAAAACAACCTTACAGCATCGGTTTTTATAATGAGTTCTATTGGAAAATCGCCAAGGAATGGGTTTATCGCCAAGTTGGCGATGGTTTTGGCGACTTATTTTTGTCGCCAAATTTGGCGATATATCGCCAAATGTCGCCAAGTTGGCGACGGATTTGGCGACTTTTTGTGCAACCACACCCCCTTATACCTATACATTGGGATCCTTTCTTGCTTGGGTTCTCTATTGAAAGTTAAAGCACTTTCTGGTAATTTCTAGCATCTGAAGGCTCTGGAATAATCTGGAAAGATCTCTGAAACCTATATAAGGACCACCATCAGTTCAGTTAGTTAGTTGTCTGTCAACTGCGATTGAATTCATACGAGAGGCTTTGCATTGAGAACTGTGTTACTCAGATTGATTTTGTCGTTGATACGTCGTATTGAACACATTGTTTCTGAGTGAAATTTTGCTGTGCTGTTATTAGATTTGAAGATTACTGAATATCTTGTAATTTTCAGAAGATATTTGTGATCGTATTGCACTGTTTATAGTGAATAAAGCCTTGTTATTGTTCTTATATATTGGCATCAGTCCTTTCGAACCCCGAGCTCACAACAATATATTAAATTTATTTAAGTTAAAATTATAGTAACTGAATTAATATATTTTATATTATTTATTTGTATTTTTTAAATTTTAAATTAGAAATAGTTGAAATCTCTGTGATTAAATTAATAACTGCAACTGTTACTAACAGTTTCTGATATGGAGGATACTACTTAACTGTAAATTTCACCTGTTCTATTGAATTCCCTTTTACTATGTGCTTTTCAAATGTTGCTTCGGAATATGGATAAATAATTGATGTAGTAAAGTATGGATTTTCTTTATCTTCCTTTTTATTTATTTTTTATACATTTATTTATTTTATCCCCTCTTTATCAAATTGTTGGTTTGATTTGTAGTGTTCCATTTTCAATGTTATCCTTGTTTTTCAATCTTGTTCCAATGATTGTTTGGGCAAGGATTTGACACAATTTTTGGCATTAAGCTGGTGTCAATTACAGAAAACAATCATTCTTTGCTTATAATGTGGTTTCCCTGCCCTTGAAAAAGTGAATTACATTATAAGCCTCCATTTGTGTTTATACTTTTGCTTCACTTTTTGAATAAATAATACTTCATTTATTAGGACTATGTTTTATAATTTGTAATTTGGCAGTGCTATATGGTATAGGAATCTCATTGTATATGGTCAGTTGCTTCTGTTTTAATGGTTAATTTTTACAATAAGTTTATATATATATATATATATATATATATATTAGTAAAAAATAAAAGTAATCTTTTTCTACTTATAAATTTTGTACGTACCAGTGGATCCGCGAGTTAGAAAATATTTAATATTTAACTGTCAAAACAAACTGAAATTACAAACATCGGAATTTACATTCTATAATTTACTGTCAGATTGTGTCTTAAACTGTTTAAATTCAAAATATCTTTGATAATTCTTTATATAATTTGCAGATTTGTCATACAATTTTGTTATGCAGATGCATAGAAAATCAAATAGTTACAAATAGGGGAAGGCCGGGCAAAGTGGCCAGGGTGGGCCAAGTGTTCAAACAATATAATGACATCACCAGTGCGCTGGCATTGACACGGTTTGTGATCAAACTATTTCGTTTGATGACAGTGAGTAACAAGACAATCGTTGAACAATGTGGTTCCATGCTTTATAATTTTAGAGCGGGTTTTCCAGTTTTTGAAATTTGTGATCTAAGGTAAGTGCCTTATATTACATACAATTAACAATAACCTGTTTTACTTGCATTTATTTATTGTGTAAAGAAAGATAATATTTTCAGCTTCACATTGGTGGGTGAGTGGTCGCTGACCGTTCATTAGTTTCCACTGCAGAACGTATTTTCTGTCATGGCTTCCAAACAAGCAAAGTGGTCAAGGTAGTGGCCGTCGATTGGATCAAGTGATGAAGGTTGGATCAAGTGCAATGTTTGTCACCTCTGGCCTCATGAGCCCTGTTCACTTCGCGAAGAAATTGTTGTGGTGTTCATTTGCGAAAAATGCAGTGTTTGATTCTGGTTTATAATTTTTTATATGGGTTTGTCTACTCTTATTGGATTTTAATACCATTTTCAATCTTTCATTATGTTTCATACGATTTGTTATGACAATTAAAATGTTTTAATCATTTAAATAGTGTTTTCAAACTTTTTACCCCCTGTAGGGCAAAGTGTCCATGGAGTGACCACTTTGCCCGACCCAGACGCGCAAAGTGGTCATTTTCACATTTTTGGAAAAAACCTAATTCTTACTTCCACTTTATTATTTCGTAAAAACTATAAATACCCTTACACTTCTAAGTAGCCACTCTAGTTGAATGCAAATTCTCAGTCATGTATATGTATTTTAAGGGATAACAAAATATCACCAAACCTTATGATGACCACTTTGCCTGGTCTTCCCCTACTATTTTTATGCGCAGGATTTTATAACCTGAACTCTGTGTTGTAGACTGAACTCGTTAATGATAAAATGAAGCATAATTTGTAATAAAATGTAATTTTTATGATATTAATACAGAGAGTTAAACTAAGAGCACCGAAAAATTCTTGACGTGTTGAAGAAAAAGAAAAAAAATATGCAAAATTTAAATCCTGTATTTTGAATTCATAGTGAAAGAATTTCTGTACTAATCACAACTTTAAAAATGAACTTGAATCTTAAAATTTATTAATTTAGTTACCACATTTTTTTTTAATTTATTGAAACCTAATAGTATGCTTTAACACTATATTTTTGATATTTATTTTATAATTAGAGTTCTTATTTATGTCATAATTTGCTAAATGAATGTGGTCTTATATTTTCCTAACAGATTGAAGAAGATTGTATGGCAATATAATAATTAAATTAATATGAGTGAGTAAACGTGTCAGAAAATACTTAATATTTTACTGCCTAAACAAACTGAAATTGTAAAAATCGAAATTTATAGTATATAATTTACTGTCAGATTGTGTCTTAAATTGTTTCATTAATAGCTAACAGATTGTGGCATGCAAATAAATATTTGATTTCAAGTTCAAAATATTTTAAACAATAACAGTATTAACATAGAAATAAAACATTTTTTCCTGCAAAAATAACACACATTTAGTTTTTCTTGCTATCAAAGTCTATTGCATGGAAATTTTAAAAAAGTACTAAGAACCACGTAATTTGTTAACTCTCGTGAAGCAGTATTAAAAATTGTATATAGATATTTATATAAATGCTTATAAATATATTATTAATATATTGTTTAAAATTAGTGTATTGTTTGTGGCTTAAAATTATATTCATAGGAGACTTGATTTTTAATTTAAAAATGAGAAATATTCCACTATGCGTAAATTTTAATATGTTTATTATTATTATTATTATTTTACATTTATTCAGCCGTTATTGGAATTAATATATTAAGTTATTATATACGTACGCAAATGTATCTCAATTACTTAAAAATAAAGTAAATTAACCAGCCATATTTTTTCCAAAATTTATTCACAAACTTCAATAAACACACGGTCAAATTCTCAGAAGTTTGGAACGTTTTATTGTTGAAACAAGCGTCACATTTGACCATTTGTCTTCAGAATTCATCAGGAATCTACAGTTCTTATAATAAGAAACTGACGTTTTATCACGCCTTTTTCAAAATTAAAACTATCAAATTAAAAATATATTTATAGAAAGAATATTGAATGTAGATTTATTTTTAAGTAGAATCTCTACGAATTCTGGACCAAGTTACATAACTCATAATTTGAATTAGAAAAGACACTAAAATCATCCATAAAATCACATTCAGCTGTTTTTCAGATATACTCTTACAAATATGCACACAAAAATCACATTTAAATATATATAAGTATATTCGAAAACTTAGTAAAAAGCCGTCAAATATAATGTGTCAACTAATATTTAAACTGGTTTACCACTGTCTTTAATTTTGTAAAACAAATTCCAAAACTATTTCAGGATCGTGATCCTTGCCTTATTTAATTTGTAAAAATTATATGGTAAATTTAGTATTATGGTATCGTGATGATAAAGTGCTTATAAAATTAAAGATTGTGGCAACCATGTAAAAAGATGAATAAATATAATTTTTTTCTTTTATATTTAATGAAAACAGAATTAGGCAGTATATTCATAAAATGGTAGATCATATTTAACTTTAAAATATACACTAAAACATTTTTATTTTGCTTAAAAGACGTCAACATATCAATAAAAATATTAAAGATGTTAAAATTTGAAATTTACATGTTTCGATTTGTTCATCAAATCGTCATCAGAATATATACAAACCACAAATACAATGTAGATAAAAACCATAGATAAGATTAATTAATAACCAGAGAGTCTGAACAGTCTCTATGTGAAAGAAAGTACAACGCCCTCTATACTTTTAATTTTAACACCGCTCTTAGATACATCTACAGACCGCATCCCACTATTATTCAACCACTCAACCCAAATCTTCGTAATATTAAATGACAACGTATCATTACATGCTTTCGAGATCCTTAAATAAATTTCAATAGATTACCTCACAAAAAGTTGAAAATAAAAACTGGAACTATAAATCAATTTAGCTTTATTAAATAGGATGTTGATGCTCTCTCTATTATTTAATCTTGATAAGGCAGTATTCCCTCCCCCATACTTAACATCTGCAATATTTTCCTTACATCTAACATTGGATTTCCTCTGTGTCATACCAACATAATAATTCCCAACACTCCCCCTACCTAATAAATGGAATAACATAAACACCCGAAAGGTCACCCTTACTGACAGGATCAATTTTCGTGCTCACCTGTCAGTAAGGGTGACCTTTATTTGAAATATAATAACATTTGAATGGTAGATCAGATTGTTGGAAATATTATATACAAACCTTCTTTTAATATTACATAAAAGCCTCCTTTTAGTAATATATAAAAACATACTTTTTTTAATTCCTACTAATATTTTCCCCATTACCAGTTCAATTTCGTTTGCGATTTTCTATTGGCAGTTATCTGTAATTTCCTGTAATTATATTGGTCAATAAACCTATCTTCCGAATCCTCTTCTCCTCTATATATATGGGCAAAATTCCATCTTTCTTTTCACAGAGGACGGTACGCTCGCATGCAATTGAAACGAGTCTGCAATTAGTTTAAATGTTCTGGAGTTTAAAACATTGTTTTATTAGTTTATATTACATTGCGCCAAATATCATATTAATTGTCAGAAATACTCAGTACTGCTTTAGCGTGGGAGAAATGCTCGGATAAATTTAGTTTGATAGATGAAAGAGTAAAATTCACTCATACGCAAAAATACATCTAAATGAAAATTTCACTTCATTTTATATATTTTTTAATAAATTAGACACTAATCAAATGATTAGTACAATATTTAAAAAAAAAATACTTATAAATATCCTGTTAAAGGAAATGTTCCTGCAACTATTTTGTAAGCTAAAAAAGCGTGAAAGACTTACCTTTAGGTCAGTAGGCAGTGAAAGGACAGAAAAATACTTTTTAAATTCTTTACAAACATATTTCTTGCACGTTTTTACAAACATTTCAGGAATGTTTAAGTTTTATCTCTATGGTAATGCACTCCTCTAAAATTCTAACTTCTGGCTTTAGTGAATTTCACACAGATATCACGTTAGTAAGGTATAAAACAATGCAACCAATAAAAATAACAACTTTATAGAAAAAGTTTAATTTTATCTTCTACAAAAGATAAAATTTGCATTTAGTTTGTCTCAGATGAAATAATCATAAAACAAAATTATTTTAAAAAATGCTATAATAAAAAAAAAGTTAACATACAATATGCGTACATTTATAGAAAACACGTTTTATTCCAATATACTAAATATGTATGAGGAACAAAAAATTACTTAATTAATATAATACAACATATTATTTAACTAATGATATTCGAAAAATAATTATTTCGTTGTTAGAAATTAAGATTTTTTTTTCAAAGTAATGTGAGATATATCTAATATTTATGTTCAGAAATATATATATATATATATATATATATATATACTGCCAAACATTTCAGAGATATTATTAAATATTGTGCTAACATATCATTAATTCTTTAAATAAACGCTTTCTTGAATTAGTAATTTATTAAAATTGTTTTACAAATATTTTACGTAATTTTAAACTCTAAATTCGTAATATGGTAAATAAAAATTGATAAAATTGGTATTTTTCACTAATCCTAAAAGTTCAATTTTTAATTAAGCGAATATATTCGAATATTCGTATTAGTTACGAATTGTTTACTAAGGTACGGGAATTATATTTATTCTTTTTATTACATGTTTTAAGAATAATTTTTGTTTTAAATATGCAGTGAAAAAAGAAAATAATAATAATTGTTTAAATCTTTATATTAAAATTTTTTCACTTGCATACTTGAAAATTTGTGCAACATCTACCAGAAAAAAAAATAATTTGAATTTTGAATTATTAAGAGAGACAGGCAATGATAAAAATAAATACACAATTTTTTATGTAATAGTAAATGTTTAGTTTCATTTGAATAACTATTCTTATTTTCTCAAAACATTTAAGAACCAATTTGATATTATTTTCAAATATTTTTTTAAAATATTTATATAATCATTTTCAATCGTAAAATGAAAATTCTAGTTTTACACAAAACCTCATTTTATAATTTTTATTTAAGAAACATACTAAAATGTTTGAAGAAATTAATTTTGTTTAAGAATATCTTTATCGAATAGATTTTTGTTTCTTACATAGTTATCAACTGAATATGATTTGTCAAAAATTAACTATCCCAATATAACTACAGTACAGAATATGTTACCCAATAGTACAGTACAGAATATGTTTTATTTTAACGAAGAAGTTACATATTTTGTATATTTTACATACTTAAAAAATTATTAATAACATGCCGTAAGAGTTAAATTTATTCACTAGATATTGCATTTGTGTTCAGAAGTAGTTATAATAAAGATTATAAAAGTGAGTAAAATGCTAATATTCTCAATGTTAGTGTTAAATTTGAAATAATTATTTTCTTTTCATCTTCTGTCAGAAAAATTAGAAATACAAAGTTTTTAGAGAAACTATTAGATTATTAGATAATTTTAAGAAATATTGCTATTATTACAAATACATAAAAAATGGTAATTTTTGCAAGAAAATTAATATGAATTAATATATACAGGATTTGAAAAAAGTGTCTAAGATTGAGTGAATCGCGCACAAAGTAAGACAGTTCCCCTTAAGTAAAAATGCTGTGCGAAATTTCTTCCCACTAAAATCTTTCCCAGCATATAATTCTTCAGTAAATTATCTATTTTTTTGGTATTTCGACAAATCAATTTTTAAATACGCCACAAAATATATAACTAAAAAATAAAGATAAAACGCGAATTTTGCCATTAAACGACGGGGAAAAGTATTCCCAATTTCGACAACTTTTCGCGGGATAAAATCGCAAATTTCACCAATTGGGGGTAAAAAAATAATAAATAAATAAATAAATAAAATTAAAAAATCAAACGATCTCGGAAAGAAAAAAACTCGCGAATTCTGTCAAAAGATCGCTGAAAGAAATAAAGATGATTCCCAATCGGGTACAGAAAAATAATCGCGAATTTCGACAGCGGGTCGCAAAAAGATAGTCGCGAATTCCGTCACATGATCAGGAAAAGAAAAAAAAAATATATATATATACAAATTTTATTAAACGATTGTGCAAATATTATCGTTAATTTTGACAAACGGTCACGGGAAAATAATCGTGTAATTCAATCGGTCACTAGGCAATCGACAAACAATCTTTTCATTCTGTCACGGAATTTGTAAATGTTTTGCTACATAGGGATAAGGGAATTGTCATTTCCGATTTTCTGCCAGCAAACATTTCCATAAACTACTTATTTCCTGCCTTCCACTTCACTAATGTTCTACAATCCGTACAATTTAGAAATCTGCTATGACCTTGGTCACAAGCCTATCAGATTGTTAAGATTGTACTGTATGTAATATGATTTAATAAAACAAAAGATCTGACAGAATTGTAAGTTTTCCAGTGAATATAATGCGACTTGTAAAAATTCCAATAATAATAATAATAATAAAAATAAATAAATAAATAAATAATAAAGAATTTTATTATAAATACACCCTCTTAAGATTAACACCACACCACTATAATTTGGAATAAAGGGGGAATTTCCCTTCTAAAACCCCATTCCTATTTCAAGTCCTTACATAATTAAATAACTTATAAAAAATTGAAAATTAAATATAGCTCTAAAAACTGACATATATGTTTGTTAGATAAACACACTAATACTCCGTTAAAACGAAAAGACATCAAATTTGCATGCTCTGAAACGTCTTAAAAATATGGAAACAATAGTAAATTTACAACATAAAAACGTTTTTATTAGAAGTGTGCATTTATAATATGTATTTATTTATGGAAATTATTAAACATATTTTGCTGTTCTGAAAAAATACATAACAAATGCAAGGAAAAAATAAAAATAAAAATAACGATGTAAAGATAGCTTAAAATACCAAAATTATATTTACACACTGTTAAAAATTTGCAGCAAACTGTCCAGTAATTTGACCGTTTTTATAGATAACGGTTACATAATCGTTATTTAACTCTATTTTGACTATATTATAGCCCATATTATGGTCAGAATACAGTTAAATTACGGTTATGTAACCATATTTTATAAAAACGGTCAAATGACTGGACAGTTTACTGCTAATTTTTAACAGTACAATAGAAGAATGTTTACAATTACTGACATATTTAAGATTCATATTTATCGATAAATTGTTGATTACAGTTATGAATTATGTATTCATTTTTGGAAAATATTAGTAATTCGATGTATTATTGCCTTTTTTTAGAATTACAAAATATTACTAAATAGTTTTGCTAAAAATTTCTATATATCACATAATTAAAGGTAGTTTAAAATACTTTTTTAGCAAATTTGTAGACACATTAAATTAAAAGTATGTTAGAGAAACATATGGATTCTATATTAATAGCAATATAGATTTATAATCAAAGGTCTAATTTTGAAGCATTTTTTTAAGGGAAAACAGCAAATACTAAGAACATTTACATTGGGATAATGATTAAAATTAAGATATGATTGCACAACTATTTTATTAGAGAAATTTGTTAGAGAAATGGTAGTTTTCTGTTGAAAACGAAATAGCATCTTAAAAATTTTCGAATAAATGTAAAAAAAAAAAAAAAAAAAAAAAAAAAAAAAAAGTGAATTCTAAGAACATTTAATGCTGAAAAGTAACGTTGAATGTTAAACGTATGACGCAGAGAAGAAGACACCAAATATTTTAACGTCATTAATTCCAAACGATAATCTTAGTTGAAAATTTCTGTTTGAAATGTTGCAGAAACTTACAACAAAGATTATTGTTTGAAATTAGTGGTGTTAAAAATTTTCAGTACCATTTTTTATACGACAAACTTTCAACGCTAAATATGATTATACGCATTTTAAAGTGAAGTTGTCTGTTCGAGAATAACCTAATTCGATTCCCCCTTTAAAAACAAAAAGGATATCGTTAAAAGGTCTAAATTTGGACTTGTTTAATAGCAAACACAGAAAATACTAAGAGCATTTACACTAGCATAACAAATACTATTAAGATATGATAACACATTTTCCATGCCGTAAACTAAGATTAAATTTTAAGCAAAGACTAGAGGATAACATAAAATAACTTGGAACTGTATGTTTTAAAGACTGCTCCATATAAAATTAAAAATGCACTTTTAGTTATGCAGATAGAATAGGAGATTTCAAGTCAGATTTTTAGACGGTGAATACAGAATGGAGTTATTAACAAATAGATAAGCAAACCGTTGAAGTAAATATTTCATATTGAAAATAATGTAATATAAAATATAATAACTTTCCGAATACATATTGTAAGGAAAGCATTGCAATCATGATTTGTATGCATATATATGTGTACTCGGGGATCACGATAAACTCCAAACATTTATTTCGATTGAGCTCCCATTTTGCGAATGTGTTATAAGCTACTGTCGCATGAACTATATACTTTTTTGCACAAATTGACCGACGGATGAGGTATTTAAAGACATTTACAAAAGATTTTACAGTCTATTATACAGAAAAATTACCGAGGAAATGTAACGAAGTATACTTGATAAAGATTGCGACGTTGTAATCAAGTATTAATATCGCCGATGTAATGTCTCAAATTTTAATAAGGGAGTTTCAGCGTTCAAATATAGCTGATTCCATTGAATTTAATTGATAATAAAAATTAAATGATGGATAATAAGGCAAGAGTTCTTTTAAGGTCAAGTACAAGCTATTGGGGAAAACATGTACAAATCTTCTTTATGTAAATATGTTTTACGATATTGATGAAATTATATAAACGATATTTTGCTGATTTTAAAGCAGAAGTTTGATAAAATCGCAAATAATAATGGTGTAATTTCGTTACAAACACCTGTTTGATATTCATGTTAACATAGAAAAAACATTAAATATAATAGCATAGTCACTCAATATATAAAATTATTTTTATTGTAAATTACATTCAAAATTTAAAAATATTAAACTCAAAATAAAAGAACAAAGTTACATTTTTCACGATCATTTAGTGTCCGTGCAGCTCAGTTTTGAACAAATGTAAAACTGCGTAAAATTTTAATCTAAAGAATATATCCTCTTATTACGTAGCGTAATAATATAAAACAATATTATATTATATATTAATATAATGTATTTTATTTATCAAAAATAATAAAAAAAATCTAAATATTTCCCTATTTAATATTTACTATGTTTTACCTCAAAATAATTATCTTCCGTTACCCCTTTCAAAATTCTCATGATTTCAATACATCGTACTTTTTCTTTCTCACTCTCCCGTCTCAAATATATTGATTCAATTAAGCGTGCCTATATTTTATAAACCTTTTTTTTATTCGAAAGGACACTTAAATATATTTTTGCGCTCGTAGTCCAGCCCTTTTTTATCTAAATTATGCATCCGCCAAAACGTTCGTAACACATTGACGGACAGTAGGAACAAGTGAAGTTCGAAAATTGACACTATGTATAGTTTTACTCTTTCTGCTTAAATAAACTTAATTTTGATTAATTCAGCACCTTTAATTAGGTTGCACTACTTCCTTCATAACCACGTCAGAGTGCCTAGTGGTCAGGGAAAAATACAGCCAAAAAATGTGATAAACACCAGTATATTCTTCAAATAATCAATTTAAATTTTTCTATAAGAATATACAAGTAATTATCATTTTTTACTGTATTTTTCCCTTACCACTAGCCACCCTACACGTGCATACTGAAGCTGCAACTCGTATAACAGGTGGAAAACGAACTTCAACCTAAACAATTGTTTCCAAAACATGACACTGGGCTTCTACTTGTACGCCGGTAAATGCACATTTGTGCTGCTATAGCCGTAGTGTCTAAAAACTAGTGATCGCAAATATACGTTTATATACGTTTAAACGTATACGTAGTTAAGCCTTTTTTTCATATTATCCCTATCCAAAATCGTTACGGGTTACAATCCGTTTTATACGTATTATACGTATATTCGCGAGCAGTACTAAAAACGACCGTTTCGTTTTGGACGGCTATTACCGTCATGCCACATAGTGAACTTCGCTTTGACGGCTATAGACGCAAATGTCCGTCAACGTGTTAAATGAGATCTCAGATTGGTTTAGACACTTTTGTTCATGGCACTCTTTTTTTTTTAAATATGTCGTCAGTGTTGTCTTTAAGGTGGTATTCAAATTGCCTGTTCAACAACGCGAAATTGCCTGAAAGTTTTTCTGACTCAATTTAAAAAATAAAGGTAGGTCATTGATGCGATTAAGAATCGAATAGCGTTTTCCATTTTTTGAAAAATTAATTATTAATTGAGTTATAAGCGATTCTTGCCATGCGTCGGAAAAAAATACCCTTTTCTCGCGCTGGCCCATCTGGAATTCGGTTTAAAGCGACGACTCTGACAGTATTTTCTGAAAAATCTTTTGCTTTTACAAAGAAGTGGAAAATGTCCTTCGATTACATAATTTCTGAATAAGAACACCTGCAATGTTCATGTGTATTCAAAAATATGACAGATAATAGCTCTTTTGGATTTTAGAACAGCCTTAAAAGCTTTTCAGCGGTTCAGAGTTCATATTTTGTTTGTTTTGCAATGATTCACTAATCCATGCAACATCAATCCTGCTAAAAATATAGAATTTTATTAAATTAAGTTCATCGAAGCTAATGTAACAACTAAATATTTTTTGAAAGCTTCTTACAAATTTTTAATAGATTAGTAGGCATTTTTAGGGAATGTTCATATTTTAGTGGAAATGATTGTTGTGGGAATAAATTTTTTTCTGAGAAAATCTCCATGGAATTCGATGTGTTAAATGCCAGAGACGAAATTTCCCATTTGAATCTTAGAATACGATGCAAGAAAAGCTTCGCGTGGGTAGTATACACTTACCTGCTATGTATTCATGATATTATGCCATTCTTAATACTTAATACAATATAATTGTGTGTTTTGATACATCATAATAACGATTTTGGAAATGATTACACCGACGGACACACTATAAACCTTGGATTACGTATTTTACAACGGTCATAAATTAATTAGTGCTACTAAATTTAAAAATAACAACAAAACGAATATTATATTTTTATACTTCAAATGAAACGTAAAAAAATACTTTTCGCCAATAAAAGTGTTTTTCTCACATAGATGATATCTGTTTAAAAATAAAATAAAATTCTTCGGGTCCTTATAAAATGTGGTGGTTTAAAATTCAATAAACTATAATACTTTATATCTGTCCTTTTTATCGGTCTGATTTTATGTGTGCCTTTAGGCAATTTTTATCTTTCGAAATTTTTCCTACCCGTTGCAAACTTCGATAAAGTTTAAAATCGGAAATGAATTTAAAGAGCGTTCGTATGCTTAAAATAAAAAATTCAAGTTCAATTTACACGACGACTGCATATAAACTAATTATTTCATTTTTTATTATAAAATATTAAATATTTCAATACTATGATAGTTGTCTACTCTGAAATATGTAGTTTTAATAATGTAATGTTATATTTTCTTTATGTATCTTGTAGTTATGCATTTCACAAAATATTTTTTTTAATGCTATAGAAATGAAAAGTTTATTTATTTTAGATTTTAATCAAGCGTCAACATAAAATATAGTCCAGATGAAAGTTTAAAATATTACAAATCTATTCTCATTTAATTTTAAGCAACTTGAAAAATAAAATTTATTAAAATATATAAAGTAACGTAAAGGGACATTGATATAGAAAAAAGCTTTAGCCTAATATTTGTTCTATAAATGCTATTCAATTAATATATATATATATATATATATATATATATATATATATATATATATATATATATAGGAGTCATTTTTTAATTAAGAAAATTTAAGTTAAGTAGTAACATAAATAAGTTATACAAGTTGTAAATTTCCAACTGGACGAAAAATGTCCGGGCCAGGATTCGAAACTGGGATCGCTTGGCTGAAGCCGCCACGCTGTACCTCTGAGATATCCCGGTCGAATCTGGAGGGCATAATTCATTAGGACATAATTCATCCAATGAATTATGCCCTCCAGTTTCGACCGGGATAACTCAGTGGTAGAGCGTGGCGGCTTCAGCCAAGCGATCCCAGGTTCGAATACTGGCCCGGACATTTTTCGTCCAGTTGGAAATTTACAACTTGTATGATTACTTTACCAATTTGAAATAATTGTGTTAAAAAATAAGCCAATAAAGAAGTTAATTGTACGTTGTGCGTTCACATTTTGAATTTTTTTTTAGAAAGAAGAAGATGAACATTACATTATTTTTATATTTTAAAAGTTATATAATATTAAACGAAAGCCTGTAGTATAGATTGATCTGTAGGTATACAGTTCTTCAAATATCTATTTTACCTGTTATATGTATAAATGTTCAAACTAACGAATTAGATGAGTATAAAATATATACTGTTTTAAATTTTATTTAGTAGATAGAAAATCACATTTCTGTGAAATAAATCTAAATAAAAAATCATCAGTAAAAGGAGTGACAATAAGTTATCTACATTTATGCATTTCTTAAAAATAAAAAGAGAAAATCATTACATAAAAAAAGACAATTAAAGAGTTAATTCTCATACATCTTGCGCTCTTCTTCTATTAAAATAAATCGTGTTTCTCGCAGTCGCAACATGTACTATTATATGTCTCAAAAATGTCTTAAACTACATTAGTAAGAGTTAAGATCAATGAACATCAAACGGAACATTTACTTTCGTAACTATGGTACTTAAACGAAGTTAGATTTTAGTTTTAGATAAAATAGTTTCATTAAAACTTTTATAGATTGAATTCTTGTGAATAATGTATTTCTTACTTATAATCAGGAGAGACAAAATAAATAAGCATTAAAAAAATAAAATAAAATAAAATGCTTTGAAATAAATTATTAGATACCTTTACTTATTCTGATTATGTTATCAAATTCATTTAAAGGAAAATATATGCAAAATAATGTTTCTAGATATTCCTTTTCGGTGTGTTGAAATAGCTGTAAAATTTACAATTATTTGTATATAAATATTTATAATAAATATGTGCATTATTTCATTATTATAAAAGGGGACTTTTAAATAAACTTTTAAGATGTATTTGAGAGTACTTATACATTTTTGCATTACTTTCGATTTTTTTTTCTAATTATAATGAAACTAGTTTGCAGCGACAAAGCGGTATTTTATTTATATCATGGCAAATCCTCTAACTAAACATTACTGTCCTTTCATTAAAATTACTAAAGATGCTTCAATTTAAATATATACGATGTATATTTCCTATTTCAGAGATGTTTGTATTGTCATTATGGAAAAATGTACCACGTAACAATTTATTTATTAGCAACATAATGCTATTATTTCTTTGAGAAAAAGATTCATTTCTAACGAGAAATTAAGCATTATTGGTTCGATTTTATGTATATGGAAAAAGCATTGATTTTTAAGTTCAACTTATTACATTTTGAATCTTCCTATACAATATTTTTTTGTTTAAATGTAGAAAAAAAATATAAAACAAATTTTGAGTTTATTTGCGATAAAAGTATATTAGTGCTACATATTTATAAAGAATGAAAAAAATAAAATAAAACAAAGCACACGAAAGAAATATATAACTATATCTATCGAACTAAGAATAATTTTACTGTGGAGAAATTTTGAGTGAAGAATTTGTTATCTCGTAATGCTTTATACATATTTAGTTTTTTTTTTTTTTTTTTTTTTTTTTTTTTAATCAAAATTTGCTTGTTTCTGTTTCCCATTAACTTCCTTTATTCCCATGTTTATAAATTCTAATTCTCAATAATTAAAACATTTTTCGCGAACACAATTCTTGGTTATTAGTACTTATTATTAATATGCAGGTCGAAAACGTAAGTATCTCATTACAAAAGGAAATCATAGCGATATTCACTGCATACCAATTTTAAGTCATGGATTGCAAATAGATGATTTCTATATATTTTCAAATAAATACAACCTAGAGGACACATTTTTTAGAATACTTTTAGAAAATTATATGTTCTCACACACTCGTGTAATGCAAGAAAAAAATATCTTATAATTTACTTTAATACTGTATAATAGTATTATATTTCTATAATAATATATTGTAGAATAAAATGTATCCTGTATTTTATTATATTTGCAAATTATAATAATCAGTATTATCAATACTTGAAGAAAATTATTAATATAAGATAACATTCTAATATCGCTCTATAAAGTTATTTTTTTATTATATTTTAAATTCCACAAGTTTCAAAGCATACTCGTATTTTTGAAATTTATATTTCCTATGGGATAACAGTAAACAGTTTTAACATATATATTCTTGAAACTTTGAGAAAATGCAGTAAGGAGAATTTTTTGCAGTAGCACTTAAATATTTAATAATAATAATAATAATAATAATAATAATAATAATAATAATAATAATAGTAATAATAATAATAATAATAATAACATTTAGAAAAAAATAAAATAATTGAATCCATAAAAATCATCTATAAAAACAGGAATCGATGAACAATTAAAATTTTCAAATTAATAGTTTATTTGTCAATATTTTAATTAATAAAATGAAGAACACACATTTTACTCAAAATTAGTCGTTTGTTTTCTTTTTTTCAATTGCCTTTGTTTATAACTGCACTTTTGTAGAACGAATTTGAAAGAGAATATCATGTTTTAAACTCGCTGAAAAAAAAAAAAAAAAAAAAAAAAAAAAAAACTGAAAATTTAAATTATTCCCTGTTAAAAGTGAAAAAAATTTTCTCACTTACATCAATGCTACATTCTTCATTCTTTGTTATTGCAATGAGAACTTTATTATCAAATTTTCACACATTCAAGTTTTTTTTTCTCTTGATATAGAATTGTTATTCGTTGTATTTTTTAATTTCGATTTTTTTTCGGATTGCTTTGAGTTAATTGTGTACCATTTGTACTTATCTATAATATAAAATTTTAAGTGTTGAGATGGTTTACCTGCCCGGTTCATATAATGCCGTGCCACAACGTGATGTATCACGATTAATCAAACTGAACCTCAGTAGCCAAATAATCTATTACAGTATTTTTTAAAGCACTAATAATTGCCGAAACGTCGGTGAAGGCTCACTGTGGAGACGCGAAAAGTTTTTGGTTTCTGTCTGTCTGTCTGTCTGTTTGTTTCGCGATAACTGCAATAAAAAACGTTAGATTAGGTTGAATTTTGGTCAGTATGTCGCCGAGGTACCCGGAATCGGCTGTATAGTTTTTAGGTACATTTGGTTCATTCGTTCGAAAAATATAGAACATATATTTTTAAGTCATAATGCTTTTCAATGTGAAGTCATACGATTTTTTTTTATTTTACCATTCACCGAAAAGAAAATGTCGCATTGGGATAATTGTAAATGCTAAATTAGGGATTCTAAATTTACGAAATGGGGATCTTAATTTAATCGCTTTGAAAAATTGCCAATATATTTATTAGAATTTAGAAATTAATTATATAAATTATTGCGAAATTTTATGCATTAATTGGAAATATATGAAACATATTATTTTCCCATTTTTTACAAAAATTTCCAATGCATTTTTTTTCTCTCTTTCATTAAATGGTTGCTAAGCAACTGTATTTCAAAGAATATGAACAAAGGAGAATTCAAGTAAATCGCATTATTTTGACGCGAAATTTTATTGCAAATCGCTAATTTTCGGGTTATATAAGTTTTAATATGCTTTTTTTAATGAAATAGATGAGAATTTATTTTAACTATTAAAAAATGATTACCAAATCGGTTTTCCAAATGAAAATAATAAAAACGTTGAATGCGTAAATTGAATATAGGTCACATAAGAGGAATTTACATTTGTATAAGTATAGTTTATACATGAAATTTTATTCAATTTAAGCAACATATGATGTTTAGTAGTCGAAATATAAGTATTCTTTTAAGGATAGGATAAAATCTCTTGTACAAAGAGATGGTTATTCTAATGAAATTAAAATAGTAAATACATTCCGACATATACTCAAGAAATGAAATAGCGCATTTACTGGGAATTGATAATAGAATATTAAAGCAACAACGGGGGGTTCAAGTCGGCAGATCCCCACCCCCCTCTGAAGTAATATATTATTATTCTGAAAAAATACAGTAATAAGTAGTTTATCCTATCAGTTCATAACATTGTGTTTAATGCGCTACTTCTAAAATTTCTTAAAACTTTCGATAAATTTTATATTCTTATAAATGCATAAATAACTTTAAAAGATTGAAAATTAGGGTATGAAATATTATGCAGATAATGTTAAAAATGAGTGAGATTAATGAACAATGATTTGTAAAGCTGACGTTGAGGCCTCTGATTTGTAGATTTACTAGTAATTTATAATTTTTTTTATATATAAAGCATTGATGAACACGAGTTCTTTATTATAACGTGAGTCAGTATCAAGCAAAATTAGGCAAAGAAGGTTGTAAATAAATAACCAAAAATTATATTACTGAGAAATTCCCGATATTAAATAAGCTCAATAAGTTGTATTTATTATACAAATGCCATTAACTACAACTTTGTATGATGGATTATTCCAGTAAATGAGCTCTCTATATACCTATGAGAAAATATTGATCTTTCAATTCTAAGTGATTATTTTGTTTTATTAAAACGACTTTATGAATAACATTTATGCCACTTTATGTTTGAATATCTAACAATTGTACACACCTATGTTTAAAAATAAAATAAAATGTTTCGTTTATTGGGCTCAGTTGTTAAGTTAGTTTCACAATGCAATACTCGTTGTCTGGAACACAACGTGACATTTCCGAAACCAAATTGTGCTTTGGTGATTTTAGTATATATGATAGATTAGACGATACAAATACAAAGGCTGGCCAACTGGCAACATCATCCGTTGGCGCACTAGCGGTGAATGTTGCCATAGCAGCATCACACAACCAGCTACTATGTGATAGGTATGTCAACTCGATTACTGATGATGTCACAGAGTCTGCAACATCCTTAATCGGACATTTATTTTAAATTGTAGCAAACTTTGGGATATTTTTTTAGCAAAATCGTTCACGCTTGTGTTGTTTCCAAAATCTGGCGTTACTTACCGGACTGTATACACTTATAACTACGTTACAGTTGTATTGGATTAATTGTCTTAAATCTGATTTTGAGTCAATTAAGTGATACAGTAAAAGAAAATAGTGTATAATAATATAACGCTTGAAAACATATTGTAAAAAAAAAAAAAAAAAAAAAAAAAAAAAAAAAAATTGCTGTAGATATTGTACTGCGGTATTTGATGTAATTTATTACATTTCTACATAAGAAAACAAACTTAAAAATCTTTATGTCAAACAGTCGGCATTATAGTTTCATTTAAAAAGTGTATATAATTACATTTGTACAGGAGGATAGAAGCAAAAAGATACGGACAGCTTAAAATTCTTGGAAAACAACAAACTTCTAATCAATTTTATCGTAGTACATGTCAGAGACTTAAAGAGTATTCTAAAATTATCTCTGTGCATTTTCATTAAGTGCATATTGATAGCAAATGTCAGATCGTCTTTTCTGGCATAAAAATAACATTATTCGTAAATATCTGTCACTTACATTGTCCAAATGTTTTCAACTAGAGTTATGTCAGCGCTCTGCGATGGCTAATACAGCAATGAGTCCTCAATTTATTGATTTTCCATTAATGTTCCTTGATTTTCATGATGACGAAACATGAATTGGAGTATCATTCTGCTGGAAAATACTTTTGAAAATATAAATTAAGGTATTATTCCTGCGATAAATTGTCAACAAAAAATAATAATTGTGTGTTCTTTAGAATCTGTTTCATTATTTCACTATATTAAAAATTATTCAAAACAGGTATTTCGTACAAATCCGGTACAATTTTCTGAAATGCATGTGATGTAAAAAAAGATAGATATTTATTAATCTACGCAAATATAATGAAACTATGAACGAAAATATAAAATAACCTCTTCTGAGTTACCTATGATTCCAAAAAGCGTTCTTCATCTTTAGAAACCTAAGAAACCATTATAATTTAGAGATTTAAAGAAGCATTTATAAAATCAATATTCAATATTTCTTTCGCTGCCATTGATTTGCGGTAATGTTCCCAAGTAGATTTTATAGTGTATTAATCAGATTTCTCAAAGAGGAATATCGGTGCTTATGATACTACCACTCATTCTCAATTAAACATTTTGAGTTGCACAATTGAATTTGTCCGAATATATATATATTATTTTATGTGTCATTCATACCACACCATAACATCATTTCATGATTCATAACTCAAGATATAAGGGTAATTATGATATGAGAATCATATATTAATTTTAACCTCCCCTATCCTTCATTTAAATTATATTTTTCCCATTCCTTTTTCAAAATTTAATTGAGTTATCTACAACTTCAAACAATAATCCCGCTGTAATTTATACCCTTTCCCTTTTTCATTTTCACTTGTGCTCGATCACTAATATCTCACGGCTTTTCGATTAAAAATAGAAAATGAAAAGAATTAAATCAGCACAGATGCCTTTTCGTAATTTCACTTTCCGAAACCAAGCTTATAACACAATATGTGCATAACGCATTTTTGTGGCCAGTAAAAAGTTAATCAGTTAAAAGTTATGCGAATCTTCCATTTGGCCCAAATGCATGCCCTTATTTGGTAGTGGTAATAACTCAATCACTCACACCCATGTCTAAAAATATATTCTGATTGTTAAAAGCACATAGTGTTTTGTCTATCGAAATTATATTCACATGAGAAGATATTTGTCGGTTATAATCGCCGTGGCGATGTTAATTTTTGAAACAAAATTCGTCCTTTTGAAAAAATCTAGCAACCCGGCTCTCTAAATACCATTAGTTATGCGGCAGCTTCATCTGAAAGTCCGCTCGCCTAGACAATTATTAGCAACCCTATTTGGCGAGATTCTTGTCAGTGCAATTTCAAGTTGTGTCGTGGAAACAACACTCATGCTCTGATCTGCTTGCTGTAAATGTGCTCATAATTGAGCTCCAGCTGTATCTTCCCCTCTTCTGCCCGCAATCATCTTGCCAACGTCATAATGATCTTTTAATAAAATGTCTTGACGACTATTCTGGAGTTTTTTTTATTATACAACGAACCTGACTCCCTTGGATTTTTATTCGATCACGAACATCAACAACCAAATCATTACCTGAACAATTAACTTCTTTACAAAATTATGGTTTCCGTGACCACATTTTTTTCTCCAGGCTAAATAAGAAAAAAAAATTATAATTCGCTGAAGAGGGGACGCTTTTTCTTCACCTGCACCCGCGTGTCTCTTTGGATTATCAACATCCATCAAATAAAATTCCCGCCTGCATAATACCATCCCACCGGACCGAGTGGACTGTTTTAAAAAACTTTTGCTTCACCTGTCTACCCCAAAGTTATTCTCGGGACTTTGCTTCAACTGTTCCTCCTCTGATTCTCCAGCGCCTCTCCTACAACTGTCATCCGCCGGACCTGATGGACTGATTAAAACCCTCTGCCTACCCTCCTGTGTGTATAGAGACCTTGCTATGCTGTAATGAATCTGCCTGTGGAGTAGCGTCTCCATGTTCCGGATGTCCTGCAGTGTGGATGATTGACGTCCAACTTTTAGATCTATATTGCCAGTCCTACGCTAGTCCCAGTGCCTGCCAACCCCCATTCTTTCTTCTGTTCCGTGCACAATGTGCTCCATCTGCATCACGCCCAATGCCACGAACTAGAATCCCAGTTTCCATGTTTTACTGCAAATGTGCCTGTTACAAAAAACCTTGATACTAAATGGTGCTTTTCGTCATTTGTGGATTAAATAGAAGTTCATCAGTTTTAGAAACTGCAGTCATCCGTGATAATCTTCCCTGTGCCAAGCCCCCATGCCCTCTGCACCCTGTGTCCATGTGTGTCGACGATCCCGCGGATATTTAGTAGCCCTCGACTTTTCTGAGTTCAACTTCTTCAAATTCTTAAGCATCTCTGTATGTCATATGCATACAAGTTCCCCATGACACTCGAGAAATACAAATAGTTACTCAAGTTTCAAAAAAAGCAATTGAATTCAGTGCTCAAAATTTCAATTTTTCCTGATTCAATTTTTCCAGTGTGTTATTTTATTTAATCAAACGTCGTTCTATTTATTATTCATCGGACTTCTAAACATCCAAATTCACCGACGAACTTCATTTTACTCTAGATGAACTTTGATACTATAAGTGAATTTCCTCTGCCGATAAACAGCTGATATTTTTCAACGCAGTAAACGATGCAACTCTTTTATTCTACTTTTCAAATCATGACCTTCGTTCACTGATGTGCCATCGAGATGATTATGCATACAATTTGGTGTTAACAAAAAAAAAAGGAATGATATCTGCATCACCGGTATTTTTTTTATATAGTCTGCTCGACATTTTAATTTTCGTTTTGGTGCTCATTATTGTGCTGTGTGCATAGGAGTAATTTCTTTACGATATATTAATTCTCACTATAAATATGAAGTATAGATATTTTTTTTGTGAAGTCGATAATTAGTGAGACAGTTGGATTACAAAATACTTGCTCCAATAAAAACTCAAAAACTAATATTATTATAAAATAATCTATGTTATAACTTTTTAAAAACAAAAAAAATTCTGGATTTATTAGGTCATCAAGGTAAGTTACTCTTTCAAAAAAATGAATCATGCCAATATGCATTGCATTTTTATTTATTCTCTTCTAAATATATTTAATAAATGATAACAAAAATAACAATTTGTAGTCTGTGCAATTATATGTATATAAAAAGGAATGGTTAAAAGAAATTTGCACTGTGTTCTAATATTTTAGGCATACAACAGTTGAAAGTTAAAATATTATTATATATTTTTTTCTGCTTCTTGATAAACTTAAGGTATTTGAAATATCTGTTGAAACAGTAAAACCACTGGATCCTTTATTATTCTAAGCAAATAGATATTTTTTTTACATTTTTTCCCTTTTGACTGTTATAGAACAGCAAAATAAAATTGCTGCATGTTTTTGTTTTTTTTCTTTCTCATATTTGACAGGACCCAGAGAATATATAAAATATACTGTTGCATTAAGGTCGGAATTTTAAACACAGTACAAAAAGATAATAAATGTTGCATGCATAATTTTATACTGTCGTACTGGGTAATAAACTAATTTTGGACTTTTCTATGTTATGTTATAGATTTTTTTTTTCTTTCTTGCTAAATTTAAGAAATAATTTCTTTAAAGTACTTTGGTTATCAAAATAACGCATTGATTCTTCAAAAGGAATTATTAAACAAACAAAAAAAATAATAATGAAGAAATAACGTTCATGATCAAGCTGATTAGAAGCCAGACTTAAAATGTCATAACAATGCAGAAATTTTTCTTTACTTTTTTGTTTGCTTTTAATTCTTCTTTTTTTTGTTTACTTTTTAATTAAATTTATGGTATTAAGTTGCTAGAAATGGTAACCCAGCTACTTTCATTAATTTACTCCGTGCATGCAATTTCGTGAAAGGTATGTTTAACAAAATACATTAATTAATATTAGTTTTTGTATGTTACAACACTTTCCTTCTAGATTTTTGCCTTTATATCATATTTTTAACAACAAGGTTGATTCAAAAGGAATATATGAAATGCACTTTTAATTTACGCTTGGTGATTTTTTCTTTTCTTCGTTTATGGAATTGATATAAAGGTATATCTTACTCATTTCCCAAAAAAAAAGAGTATGTGATATAATATTTATTTATCTAGTTTATTCATTTTTCTCTCAAAGGTATGTTTAGATATCACATTTTATTTTTTCCATGACTGAAATTTATTTAAGATATTACATAAAATTTTGATTTTATAATAAGGCAGACATATATTTTTATTTACGGTTCATAGATACTTTTTATTTATCTGCCACAATGAGTATAGCTATCTGCAGAATGAATGATTCGTTTATTTATGCATTTGCATAAATCTTTTTTCAAATTGTGCTTCTTTTGAAAATTAAGATATCTCTTGGTTAAGAATTTAAAAAATATATATATGGATGGAACATAAATGGATGGATTCCTAAAAGAAAGAAGATAATATATTTTTGGTGTGAATAATTGTTCATTCTGGAGATATAGGTATTTCGTTTTTGTTTTTTTCTTTTTCAAAAAAAAGAGAGATTGCATTCATTTTATTTATTCATTTATTATATATTTGCTTATAAATAATTTTTGCAGTAAATATTTTCTGGAAAGTTACTGTGAATATTTCAGGTAAACAAAATTTTCCCCACCTGAATTTTTAATATTTTCGTAAGGTAAAGTTTTATTTATCTGATAAATTATTGCAAAAAATTTATATTTGCTCAATCGTTAGCCCAACATGGCCAGCAAACTAACTTTTAAAGTCACCAATTTTGATGGCGAACGCAGTTTATTAGAGTTCTTTTTTAATCAGTTAAGAACATTGGCCCGTATACAAAAATGGAAACAAGAGGAAACAATTCAGTTTTTGGGTGGGAAATTGACAGGCCCAGCGTTAACCTTTTTCACGCAAAACCCTGAGATCTATAAATCTAACGATTTGGATTTTGTCGAAAAAGAATTCAGAGCATTTTTCGCTCCCCCGAGATAAACTGCTGCGTTGGTTGAATTTAATAATCTATTTTTATTACCAGAGGAATCAATTCGAAACTTAGCGCATCGTATAAACACACTCACTGCTCGTGTACATGACACTATAACAGATAGAAAGGCCCTTGATAATATAAAATTTACTAAGTTTATTTCAGCAATTCCTTCAAATTTAAGGGTTAAAATACAAGAGGAGTGAATATCAAGTTATAAACAAGCGGTAAATAGAGCACAATCTCTCCAGGAAATCATGCAGAATGAGAAAATATTGCAGCCCTGCGCATCATCTAGCTCCGCAGACTCGATCGCCCTGCAGTTGAAATCACTAAATGAAAATATTAATGCGTTGTCGTTAGCAGGTAGCGAGGACAAAAATAACAACCATAGTCAACCATCTCGCCCACAAAACTCACATGATCAGTATAAAAAAGACTTCAAAAAAAGATACACTGGTCATAGCTATTACCGCACTAATAAACAAAAAAATTCGAATTCTCCACCCACTTGTCAGTTGTGTTTGAAACGTGGCCACACTGTAAAATTTTGTTTTAAATGGAGAAGATCTAATGCGAATAAAGGTGGATACCAAAATTACAAATTCAATCCAAATTTTCGTAAAAAAAGTAATCCGAAAGGGGAATCTTTAAACTATTAAGGAGATGTAATTTAGCTGATGGCTTTGCATCTCAGGATAACATTTTAACATCAGCAACTTGCCCTACATTCCCATGGTCGTTTGATGAAACTCTTCCTAAAATTTCTAAGGAAAGACTAGTCAATTCGGTCGCTTCACAGACCACAACAAACATAAAAATGACCAGGAATGGGTCGTCACAAACAGTGCACAGATCAACTGAAAGTTCATCGCAAACTGTATCGCAAAGTGACGAAAAGAAAGTTGAGGTTATTTCAAATGTGAATAATAGTTCCCCAACACTCCCCCTTATAAAGGCCTCTATAGCAAGAACAGACACAATTTTACTTTTAGATACAGGGTCCACAATTTCCCTTTTATCACAGTCCCTTTTCGATTCTATTAAGGACAATCTTAAATATAAAAGGTTAGGCACAACAGTTACTCTTAAAACAGTAAATTCCGATGTTGATTTCACCGCATGTATAAGGGCATCAATCAGAATTCACCACAAATCTTTTAGTCACAGTTTTTATATTGTTGACATTCCCGATACCTCTAGTTTTCAAGGAATATTAGGATTTGATTTCATTCATAAACACAGGATCATAATTGATGTTCACAAAAATAGAATGTCAACAAATGAATTTCATGTGCCATTACTTAGCGCGTCAGCTGATGGCAAAGACATAAATCTTCTAAGTGAACATGTAAACTCTCCGTCAAATTCATTCAAAACGATTCGCCTTGCACATAAATTAAAACTTGAACCACATGAGAAAACATGGATTTCCATCGACACTGATTCTTTAAACCCTTCAATGCAGTACTGTTTTGAAAGTACTATTTCTAATAAACAAATTATTTGTTATGACAGTCTGCTAGGTAACAATAAAGATGTTGAATCGGTCGATCAGAAAATCATAACAAACACCTACAAAAATCACATGTATACATATGCTTACAAAATTCTTCTAACAAACCTGTACACATAAACAAAAATGCACGAATAGGAATCTTATATGAGGTCTCGGAAATCATGGAACCATTTAAAAGTGACAATTTTTCACAGACCATGATGTCATGCGATAACATCAACAATTTCAATATTCAACCTCATGATAATTTACAACAGTTTATTTGCAATTATATTCAAGCTTCAGACGAGGTCTTAAAAAAAAGAAAGGAAGATTTAACAATACAAGACTTCAAATTGGAACATCTAGACTCTCAACAAGCAAAAACCTTAGGCTCATTATTGTTAAAATACTATAGTTCTTTTTCTAAATCAATGAAAACATTAGGTCACACAGAAAAGGTTGTTACAAATCTCAAATTCATTAATGACTACCCAATCAAAACATTACCTTTTCCGGTACCACAATCATTACACCAAGAAATGAAAGAGCAAATAAATCAACTTCTTGAAGCAAATATTATTGAACGTAACTGTTCAGAATGGGCATGTCCTATTTTGCTGGTTAGAAAGAAGTCTGATGGGTCTGCAAAACAAAAATACAGACTAGCTCTTGATTTAAGAATGTTAAATTCCGTCTTACAAGGATCTTCATATCCACTTCCAAAAATACAGACCATTATTTCAAATTTATCTGCATATAAATATTTCACTTCGTTAGATTTTCAACAGGCCTATCATCAGATAAATTTACCTGAAAAATATCAAGATCCACTTACATTCACATGCATTTATGGTACTTTTAGTTTCAAAAGATTTGTATTTGGATTAAAGAATAGCAGTAGTTTCTTTCAAAATTTAATGGACACTATTATTGATGAATTAGAAATAGAAGGTATTTTTGCATATCAAGACGATTTGATCTTTGGTTCTAATTCTTTTGAGGAAACATGTGCAAAATTACAGAAAGTATTGGAATTTTTATCGAAATATAATTTAACTCTCTCTCCTAACAAATGTTCGTTTCACAAAACCGCTGTTGACTACTTAGGTTTTCACATTGAAAATCATTCCATTTCTCCAGTCCAATCAAATATTGTCAAAATAAATTCTTTTCCTACCCCGACAACAAAAAGACAATTAAAACGGTTTATTGGTCTTGTCACATTTTACAAATCTCTAGTGCCTTCTTTTTCAAAAATTATCCAACCACTTATAGATCTCACTACACCAAAAACAACATTTAAATGGACTCAAAAACATCAAAAATGATTTGATCAAATGCAACAGGTGTTCTTTAATTCTCCCATGGTTCGTTTACCCGATTGGTCTAAAACTTTTTACGTAAACACGGATGCGTCAATTATAGCCATAGGAGGTGCTCTGTTACAGGAACATGAAGGACAATTACTTCCCATTGCATTTTTTTCTAAATCTCTTAAACAGTCTGAAAAACGTTATCCAGCACTAAAACTTGAATTAATGGCCATTTACAAATCAGTAATCGCATTTAAATACTACCTATATAACAGAAAGTTTGTAATTTTATCCGATAGTGCTCCTTTAAAAAAATACAAGAAAACAACTAATCCCGCTGACATAACAACTAGATGGTTAACAGAATTATCAGAATATACATACACTTTTGATCACATTCCCGGTTTTTCTAATGTACTTGCAGATTATTTATCCAGATGTTCTTTCGAGAAAAACACAGTTGACTTAAATTCCAACCCAGAGCTTATCAATGAACCATATGCTTTGCAAATTGTCGATAATGATCTACCAGATACTAATAAGGATCATTTATCATACAGTACACATTCTCTAAATTACTTAGTTATTGGTAACAAGGATCAAAAAGACCCTTTATTGGAAATTTCAAATGAAACATTTGTAAACGAACAAAAGAAAGACACAAAATTATCCGAAATTTACAACGAAATTATGCAAAATGGCTCATCGAAACAATTCCCTATGTACTTCATTCATCCCGATTCAAAGGTTTTAATGTTAAAAAAAGAAAATATTTGTAATGACACCTTTTCTTACCACATTATTGTCCCGGATTCATTAAAAGCAAAAGTTCTAACAATATGTCATTTTTCGCATTTTGGATTAACAAAAACCTATGCATTTGTCACAAAAAAAAATACTTTTGGAAAAGAATGTATGCTGACACTTTAAATTTTGTAGCGTCTTGCACAAAATGTTTACAGGCAAAACATCACAAAACTCCACTTGCTCCACTACAACCTACATACACACCTACGCATCCAGGAGACACAGTCAGTGTTGATTTGGTCGGTCCCTTTACTAATGGACAGTCGGTATTGACAGTAATTGACCATTTTTCTCGACACCTAGAACTCTTCCCTTTGCGTACCATCACTTCTGAAAAGATAATTAAATGTTTATTCAGTTACATAACTATCTTTGGAAGACCTTCCGTAATATTGTCAGATTTGGGAAAATAATTCACTTCACACATATACGACAAATTTAACGACACATTAGGCATAAAGGTACGTCATTCTAGTGTAGCGAGGCCACAAAGCAATGCCGTGTCGGAGCGAGTTAATAAATCAATTAAATACTCTGTTTCTACTTTACTTCAAGAAGACCACACTTTTGAAAATGCTTTATCAATTCATAAATCTCTTTATAATGGATCTCTACATTCATCCACAAAATATTCTCCCAACTTGCTTCACTTTGGAAGAGAACTGTCCTTAATATTTAATACTTTTGACCACAATGTCAATCAGGTTCTAGACAAAGATTTTGAAGCTTACAAATTGTTACAAGATTTAAATTCTATTTACAGGAAAGCATACAATAACATCAAAGACTCTCAAAACAAAAGAAATGATCATTTTCAAAAACGTGCTAAACTAAGAAAAATTATGAATAAAGATATTGTGTATTTAAAATCTGTAGATAAGTTCAAACCAAAATACTCTGGACCTTACATTGTTATACACAAATATTCACCTGTCTCTGTTTCAATCAAACGCTTACATGCACCTGATGACTCTGCTTTTAGAGTACACATTGATAGGTTAATCATCGCTCCACCAAGAAGCGATCACTTACTTACAAGTCATGATGGTTACAATAATATTAACTCTCCAACTAATTCAACACGTTATAATTTAAGACCTAGAAAATAGCTTATAATTTTATAATTGTTGTATTTTGGGCGAATTTTTGGTTTTGTTCACACTTGTGTATATTGCTGCGCACAATGTACTGATGTTATGTCTGAGGTTTCCTTGTGAAAGTTCTCGGCTGGTCCGAGTTTGTTTCATCAAGGGAATTTCAAATATGACAATCTTGTTGTGAACATTATCTTTTATATTTATGGGGTGTTTGCTCATATACACTTAAAAAAAAATTCTCCTTCTTAACTTTTTGTCATGGCATACTTTTTCATCTCATAAATAGTTATAAACATAATAGTAGCAACATTAAATTCCACTAAAATAAATTTTTTTCTCTTCATGTCATTTTTTTCTAATTTTAATAATGATAATTCAGTGAATTTTTTTTACCTCATGACTTAACATTTTACCGAACTTGACAAAAATCTCTCTCATTACTCTAGGACTGACTTTTATTCGACATACACTAGGTGTATATATTTTTTTTTCTCTAATTATTCCCTTTCGGATTGGTGATCTGTTCAAAATTATTGCCCTTAGGATCTTCCACCCCATTGTAATGAGAGACACATTCGAATTGGTATTCCAATTCACCTTAAATCCCCTGTCAAAATGAGTATACGAGACTGCTCCTCAGGTTGTTGCATTACTGCTGCGGGAGCAACGGGGTCTATGTTCTGACAGCAATGTTTACCTCGCCCTAAATATTCCATCCACAAATAAGGCAATAGTCCTAAACTTGCGCCATTACACTTGTCCTTAGACAAGATTTAGGGCAGGAATTTTTTTTTGGATCGTGCGTCACTTTCCCTATCCTGTCCTGTGCGAATGCACAAATTATTTTAAACCCAAATTTTATTCATTTTTTTATCTTCATCATTTTTATATTTCATTTTTACACATGTGTAACTGTTAATGTAACTATAACTGTATTTTATTTTATATTTTGTATTTGAATTTATATACTTGATATTTATTTTATATAATATTATATATTAGTATCTTGTATTCTGTTCGAACAAAGAGAATTTAGTATATTGTAGTTGCGACTTATCAAATCTTATGTGTTCAGAAATATGAACATTTAAAAATTCATTTTGCATGCTTATGACCAGCTGTCAGAAAAAGAAGTATTAGTTGATGATAATGCAACTTTTCTGGTCATATTTTGGTCGTCAATATATATGTAGAGTAGTTCAACTGCCATATGTTCCGGAACAGCAAAAATAACATCTACATCTACGAAAAAAAACTTTTATGAAGCCATATGGACTCAAGGAATAAACTATTGTGCACACTATGATGGCCAGTAGCAAAAATTTTGGTATACCATTTCCATTTTCATTTTCATTTTTGATATTTGTATGTGTTTATATTTTATCTTATATTGTGCATTGATTATATGTAAACTTTCAGACGGCGCATGCCTGCAATTTAAACCCTAACAAATTATTTTTTATCTGAGCAAACGGGGGAAATATATGATATGAGAATCATATATTAATTTTAACCTCCCCTATCCTTCATTTAAATTATATTTTTCCCATTCCTTTTTCAAAATTTAATTGAGTTATCTACAACTTCAAACAATAATCCCGCTGTAATTTATACCCTTTCCCTTTTTCATTTTCACTTGTGCTCGATCACTAATATCTCACGGCTTTTCGATTAAAAATAGAAAAAGAAAAGAATTAAATCAGCACAGATACCTTTTAGTAATTTCACTTTCCGAAACCAAGCTTATAACACAATATGTGCATAACGCATTTTTGTGGCCACAATATCAGTTAAAAGTTATGCGAATCTTCCATTTGGCCCAAATGCATGCCCTTATTTGGTAGTGGTAATAACTCAATCACTCACACCCATGTCTAAAAATATATTCTGATTGTTAAAAGCACATACTGTTTTGTCTGTCGAAATTATATTCACATGAGAAGATATTTGTCGGTTATAATCGCCGTGGCGATGTTAATTTTTGAAACAAAATTTGTCCTTTTGAAAAAATCTAGCAACCCGGCTCGCTAAATATCATTAGTTATGCGGCAGCTTCATCTGAAAGTCCGCTCGCCTAGACAATTATTAGCAACCCTATTTGGCGAGATTTTTGTCAGTGCAATTTCAAGTTGTGTCGTGGAAACAACACTCATGCTCTGATCTGCTTGCTGTAAATGTGCTCATAATTGAGCTCCAGCTGTATCTTCCCCTCTTCTGCCCGCAATCATCTTGCCAACGTCATAATGATCTTTTAATAAAATGTCTTGACGACTATTCTGGAGTTTTTTTTTATTATACAACGAACCTGACTCCCTTGGATTTTTATTCGATCACGAACAACAATAACAAACTATGATCTGATCAGCCAACATCTTTACAGTAATAGAAAAACAAGTGGGTACGTGTGACCGAAGATCGCTCAAAGGGTTTCTTTAATATTCCTTTCAAAACACTATATCATTTCTTTAATAGATTCAAATAAATTTCATTTAGCAAAAAAAAAAGAAAAAAAAAAGTCATGTTTTTTATAAAGTAAAAATTTGCCGGTCTATTTTTTATTTTTTCGAATATCTAAACAAGCCCGCTATTATATTCTGCCATAATAATATCCGTAATACGGACTAAACGCGGTATTTAAAAAAATAATTTCAAAATTAAACAAATTGTACACCTTCAAAATGTTAAAATATGCGAATATTTCCATAATCGGGTTTATATCATGATTCAATACTCACATATTTACTATTCTCTATTACTCATATTGATACTAGCTTTGTATTATTCTCAAACATTTGAAAAATACGTTAAACTTCCAGTATGACGTCAGATTTTCTTTTTAATTCTCTAATGACGTGATATTAATCTGCTTTGTTTACATACATATACTCATACTCTTTGTATTATTGAGAAATCTTAGACAGTTTCCGTTTTATTACTACTATGACGTCAGTCAATTTTATTTCATATTTATCTTTTTTCAACTGGTGAAACTTTTTATTTCAGTTTTATTTTTCACGTGGAAATCGTCTGATAGAAAATTAATTATTGTGAAAAGAATTTCATCGTAGATTTTTAATTTTTGGCATCTGCTATAACGAAAAATGTTTAAATTTAATAGGAAAAGGCTGTTAGAATTTTCGTTTTTTATCTCTATTTATTAAAATAATACGAATTTTTCAAATTTTAATATTTTGAGCTCTTTATAGCTGTTATTCTGTTATATACACAAAGTTTCAACTCTGTAAGTTATATAATTTTTGAGAATGGCTCAAATTCTTGAGATATTCAAGATGAACTTGGATGAGAAAAGAATAAAAATTTAGCAACACAATTTTCTTTCTAATTATCCTTCTAGTAATGGTTGTTTCACAAAATTTTCAGTGACCAATACTTTTTATGACATTCCCTTTTTCAATGAAAGAATTTAAAATCAATTATAGGAATTTGTCTCCATTTCAGATTGTAGATGCTTGGTTTTTGAAGAATTGGAATACGAAATGTGTTAATTGAGATGTATTTACTTTAAGTAGTCTAAAAATTAAAATCCTTCTTTGTTTTAGAAAAAAAAAAGTAAAGAAATGCATTAATGCTGAATAAAAAAAATATCATCCAAGGAAAAACAATTTGATATTATATAACTGATATTATGTAATGTTTTATTTTTCACATATGTTTTATTTATTCAAATAACTATTAATAATAATGAATTTTATTGTTTTTTACCCAATATGTAAAGAAGAAAATAAATTCACAGACTGAATAAGTTATCAGCTTCTCATATTTATTGTAATGGAATCAACCTTGAAGTGTGAAAAATGTTCACATCTCATAATATATATATATAAGTATACAGATTATTTTTACATTTCTTCTAATTAATGTAGACCTATCTTCTAAATAATGAGAGTTGGAGAGTTTTATAAATGATCGTATTTTATACATGTAACGTCATACACGCATCACAAACTTAAACAAAGCATATACACGAAAACAATAATAGAAATTCCAAATGTGAATAAGCATATTCACTTCTAAAATTATCTGTTTAGGAATTTGTTATTCAACGATAAAAACGGGCATTCTGTATAAATTAAAAGACTACTTATTGAAATAGATATACCTTTGTGAACATGTTATTTTATATTTAAAATAACAATGAAGTATTGTGTGTAAAACGTGCAGGCAACAGAACAGTTTAAAAGTATTCTCTTTTCAATCTAAATTATAATAGCTTACATATAGTTTACTGTTACACAAACAAGCCTTTCATTTGACACCGGTTTCGAGAAACATCTGTTTGAAATAATTGCATGTCTCTTAATGGTCTTTTCTGGCATTTCGGAGTTCTGTATTCTCTCTACGCACAAATTACTACTGTTATTATCTCTGGCACTACCCTATTTTATGCAAAATATAAAGTAGCTTTGTTACTAATGAATAGACGTTTTTATTATTGATCAGATAATAAATTGTGCTAAATAAATGCATTGGAATTGTCCAATTTAATACGAGAACTGAAGATATATATATATATATATATATATATATATATATATAGGGTGTTCATAAATTCGATCGGCAAATTAAAAGGGATAATAGATGGCTTCAAGACGATGAAAACGTACTACAGAACATAAGGTCGCAAACCACGTTTAGTGGGAGAACATCGCAAGAATATTTATAAAGTGTGTAACGTCGAGTGGAACAAAAATGGCCAATAATAAGTATAAATAACATTTAAATGACGTCAAGAATGATTACAATTCATTGCAGTTCAACGTCAGAAAGGGGACGACGACACATTTCCATAGAAATTGTTCGAAATTGCGGCCACGGAGGTCATAGCACAGCCAAAACCACGGACGAAGGATTGCCGGACGCGTTAAAACATATTCCTATAAAAATGTCTTGTCGTCTACTTTCTGGGGTTGAACTGTAATGCATTGCAATAATGCTTTACGTCAAATAAATGTTTTTTCTATTTATTATTGGAACTTTTTGTTCCAATCGACGTTACACGCTTCATAACTGTTTTTGCGATTTTCTCCCAGTAAACGTGGTTTGCGACCCCATGTACTACGGTACGTTTCCATCCTCTTGATGCCTTCTATCATCCTTCTCAATTTGTCGTGCGAATTTTGGAACACCCTGTATATATACAGTAGATCACAAAAGTGACTGGGCACTTCTAAAATCTAGAATTCTCGAATCATTAAAAAGGATTAAGGAAATTTAAAATAGTTTATGCTGTTGTAATGAATCATTCACAGCTTTACCTTTAAATGTTATGAATACTTTTGGGAACAAACAGAAATTTTATTTTTAATATTATTAATTTGTATGATATCGGTAAAAAAGTATATCCTAAAATGATTTGACATTTGTGAGATTAGAAAACTATTTGTTATGAATACAAAAAATAAAATATATTATATTATTTTGTATTAAAATAAATTATCAATGTTTTTGACAATTTTTTTTCCTTTATTAAAATAATCTTAGTTGGAATATAAAATATTTAATTTTGATGTTATGAATGGTTCTGAAAAAGACATTGAGTTAGATTATTCGAAGTATGGATCTTTATTTGCAATTAGATACAAAGACATATACAGCAGAAAAGTTCCTAAAATGTTTAATTTAAACGGTTTGGTAATCTTTAGCAGACATAAATGGCATTAATTGCAGCATAGATTTCAAAATCTGAGAAATTCTGGAAGATCTTTAGAGTTGACACTTGATTAAAAATCACAATATTTTCGGAAACATTAGATAATACACCCGACAAAATTACACTTTTAGCAATGCTTAGTAAATTAATTGGAATAAATATTAATCGGAAAAAATTGGAGAATGGTCTCAAGCATTAGAATTGCATGTTGGCATGAAACCCAATATCATAATTTTGCCACTTATGTATTTCATTATTTAAGATAAGCTGTCTTTCCGAAAAGTGGCGAATTTCCCTTTCTTCTGAATTCAATCACGTTTGCTTCAATGATGGGAAAAATCTATTTTCAATATATCTGATCTCTGGAAAGATTTAGAATTTTTTGTTACTGCCACATATTATAACACTTTTTAATGTTGAAAATAATGTTTAAAATACTAAACGAAAAGAGTACAAAATAATTAATTTTAGCGCAAACTGTAAATAAAAATTTAACTTGAATCCAATTCACTTTACTTCTAGCCTTCATTCGCTGAAATTAACCCTTAATTGCATAGTGATGTAAATTTCCATCACTGTTTATTTAACTTTTAATAAATAAATCAACTTCTTCGCCACCACTATATTTATATAGAAATATTAATCCAGTAAATTTCCCGTGAACTATGTTGCTGAACAAAGTTAAAAATCTATCTTAAAATTTCTGGTGTCTAATATTTAATATATGTATAAAAAACACAATTGTAAAATAAAAACTCATGCAAAGAAGGGTTAAGTATTATTTCTAAACTCTTAGACACTGAATATTTTTGTGAATTCTAATTTTGCATAGCACTACGTTACTATGAAATCTAATTATGTGGCTAATACTTAGCATAGCCACTTATAAAAGAAGCTGCATGTTTATCACATATTACATCTTTCGGTCATTACAAAGAAGCACAATTGGTGGCTCAAACATCTTTAAAACACCACCTACATAAACATTCGCATTCCTAAATATGGGTCTATATCTATCTTGACTGTAAATAATCTTGGTCAACTTTAACATGCGAATACATTTTAGTATTCTTATTTTGCAGCAATCAAAAATTAGACATATTATCGAAAAAAATGGCAGAGCAATGCAGGACAATGTAAGAGAAATACATTTTATACATTTACAGGAGATTTGCTGCCTGGTTCTACAAATTGACAGGTTATATGCAAATTTTATCCATTTGATTACGGTGTTGGGACTTATGTCGTCCCAGCGACTATTTTGTTTTGTCTAATTTCGACCGCTTATTGAAAAATTATCTCTGCTCTACACTAATAATAGGATATTTTCAAGAGAAATCTGCCAAAAAAATTGCCCTTTGTAAATAGCGGTATGAATGAATACAAAAATAGTTGCCAGTCCTGACCCGTAATGAGAAGGTTAACGTGAAATAAATTAGGCAAATGGTTTTATCTTGATTATTGCTTAAAATTCAAAATTCTCGTAAAAAAACAGTTGTTTTCGTATGTAATACATAATACCAAAATTCAAATATCATATTTATTTTCATGTTATAAGCGAAACAAAACAAATGTTTAAATACACATAAATAAAAATATGTACTCAAATAATAAAGAAAAATATTATATGAAATAATTTTTTTACTACACATTCAAAATAATATTTAAATATAATTCCTAATTACTGTACATTCAGTGTAAAAAAAAATTCGTAAAATTCAGTAGATGTATCGTAAATTTTACGGTACTTGTACCGTTTTCACTTTTTACGGTATGAGTACCGTACTTCTAAGGTATATTAAGCATAAAAAACAGTATATGTACCATTTCAATTATAAATGGTATATATACCGTAAAATGATGGTTTTTCATTAAAATATCGCTATTTATAACGTAAAATAATTATTTTTCAGTAAGGAAAAAGCTGGTAGCCCCGCTTCGGTGTGCGGCAACCCCTAAAGTGATGCTCTTGCTCCTGTTACGTAATGCGTGCAGGACTGAGGAGAGGGGGGGGTACAGCCGGTACATATACTTTAGATGTTTTACCGTACATATACCGTCCAGTTAAATTACAGTGTATATACTGGTCGCAAAGTTGCCAGTATACGTATCGTAATTTGTGTCCAAAATTTTTTACAGTGTTCTATATCTTTAAAAAAATCATTACACTATAATATCGCACAAACGCCATTGTGTTTTCGAATCTGACGTCAACTTTGACATATTTTTATTTTTGCAATTAAGTTTTGTTTGGCAGACTGTATATTTATATGTGCATGTCTATGTTTTATTTATATTTTTATTGCACTTATAAATGTCATTGTTTTTATGACCATTTTCATGCAAGCATATATGTATGTATATGCTTGCATATCAGATTGTAATCATATGTGTAGTCACCTCTATTGCCGTCAAAAATTGTCGTCAAAGTTTTTCTTTACATAGGTAGGATCTTGGAAAAACAGATTTATACGCTTCATAATATATCTATTAGGTATTTTATGATGTATCTATCTTCTGCGATTTTAAGCTTTACATTGATGTTTTTCAGATTTTAAGATTATTGCACAATTTAAAATCACAACATTAATATACACATTCTGAAAAAAAAAAATGAAAAAAAATATTCTTACGTACCCATACAATATTTTTTTCATATTCAAAATATTAATGATTCAGTACAAATAAGGAAATTTAATATTGTTCTTTATTTCACAGAAGTTTCGAACAGAGCTATATTTCATTTTCTTCGCTCTTTATTTTAACATATAGAACGAAATCAAGTAATAACAATAATTCTTTTAAGCAATTCTATTACAGGTGTAATGCCGGAATTTGGTAAAGATTACGGGATTTACGAGATTTACGTGATTTATCATCGAGTTTTACATATATATTTAGTTAAAGGAAGAGGACTGTAAACTTTCTATTAAGTTAGAAGAGAAATAAATATACTGGACAAACAAATATAAAGGTATTTTAAAAGAGACTCAGATCGACAATCATGAATTTAATTTAATAACTCTTAATTCCTTTTGAAATCTTAAAGCTTTGTTTTAAATATATTTTACGGGAATAAAAAAATATAGGATGTTATATTATTTTCCTTCTATTGCTATATGTGATGTAAAGTATAATCACTTTCATCGGGCATTTTCGTATCTTTATTTGATTAGTAAAACGTTATCACAACAAATTTATTTTAACGTTATTTTATTTGAATTAAGTGCAAGAAAGATGTTGAGTTTTACTTGCATATTCAACAGTTATATTCCGACTGTTTTTGAAATAAAAGTTAATTACTCTTTTTTAACTTCTGATTAATTACATTTAAATCGCATTATAATGAATATACGAAAGAAGTCGTTTCATTTGACATATGTAACTTTACACAAAAAAACTTGTACATATTTTGTTTTAATTTATTTTATACAACAATATAATTTATTCTGTGAAAAACAAACTTTCTTTAAGGACTATATTTAACTTAAAAACTTTCAAAAAACTAAGTATTATTATTGTTAGTACTGTTGACTCATTCCGAAATAAGTATGTTTTGTATTCATCATTTCGATGACGAATTTAGTTAAATTTTACTGAAGAAATTATGATAGATGCTGAGCTGTCTAGTTATAAAGTAATATGACATATGTTTCAAGAACTGCTATAACTTTTCTGTAACGGTAAAAGAAAGTGTGTTGTAAATATTTAAAAAACAATTAGTTGGTGATAAGATTAAAATGTATCACACTACATATATTAGATAAACATATATCTATGATTATTCGAAGAAACTTTTCAAGTTTCTATAAAATTCATATTGTTATAAACTAATCTCGTATAGCTGAAAGATTGTTATATTTTATCATAACTTGCATACAGTTGTAGGACGAAAATTAGAAATGTAAAAACCGAAAAAAAAAATTCTTACGTGCATTTTGCTTGTGTTTGTATGTGAAAAAAAAACAAAGAATTCAAGCTTCAATTAACATGAGTTTATTGTAAGAAGAACAAACTAAAAGACGTTGACAGAACACGCATTTGCATTTTAAAATACAACAGAGAATATTTAAAAATTGGCCACCGTGTGCTGTTAACTATATAGGTGAAAACACCTGTTTTAACAAGTATGCGTCTCTCGAGGCATTATTTCAAGAAGTTGAAAACTAATTTTTTTGGAGATCGATATTTTTGGTATGAGATCAAAACCGAATAGTGACACTTCAAAGGTGACGATACAGTCTGTGTTTGAACGATACGGTATGTGCTTTAAAACTTCAGAAGTCCACTGCTTAAAAACGTGTAAGTTTAATTACGCAAGACGACTGAGAAAGGACTTACGTACTCAATCACGTTATCCGATAACCATGCACCACAATCCCATCAGAATGTGTTTCATTGTAACATCTGCACGTACATTTACATTGTAATAGGATATGAAACGATTTCGAGAAACAAAATACGTCATTGAATAAATGACATACTTGTCCCATTTACGAAGTAAATAAGAATGATACAAGCAACCCCTGACCCTCCAGTAAATACCTAAATCGCTTCTGCTTCTGCTTTGTTCACAACATTGATGTGATTCACTAATATTCTAATCTGAAATAGCACTAGCTAGCATCTGAGGCGCTCAACTACGTTCCAACCAGTTGGGTTTATATTACTTTCTGGAAAAATCGAGAAATTTTGTGATATGATAAGTTTAACCTCCACATATTTGCACGCTGCACAGTGTGGTATTTAGTCCCAAAACCTGGCCAAAATTATTTTATACCTCTAAAAGCTACACATCTACGTTTTTATTAGCTCACAGGCTATCAAAGCCAGAGAGCTAATGTTCTTGCCGGTTCTGTATGTATGTACGTATGTATTACGTACGTACGTATGTATGTAGGTACGTATGTATGTACGTATGTATTACGTACGTACGTATGTATGTAGGTACGTATGTATGTACGTATGTATTACGTACGTACGTATGTATGTAGGTACGTATGTATGTACGTAACGCGATAACTCTTGATAGAAATAACCGTTTTGCTTCAAATTTTGTTTATAGATCCATTGTGATAAGGCGCTTCTTTGATTAGTTTTGGGGGTTCATTGGTTAAGTATAAAGGGGGGGACGGAGGGGCTAACTCCCCTTAAGTTAGATAAATGAGTTTTCATGCAGAATTATCCGATTTCCTTCAAATTTTGTATATATATTCATTGTAATAAAGCACTTCTCTGGTTAGTTTTGGGGGTTCATTGGTTAAATATAAAGAGGGGAATGGGGGATGATCCCCCTTAATATATAGTCGATTTCCTTATTTTTCGAGAGAATAATATACAATTAGTGTGAAAAGCCTGTGATCTCAATGTCCTCAGCTTAAGTGAGCAGTTTTCTTTTTTATTTGAATTCTAGAGTGAAAACGGTAAAATAAAGTCTTATTTATAAATGAAAGCATTTATTCATCAGTTTCATCACTGTTACTGTCTTTCAGAATATTAACATTTGTAATTTCACTTTCTGATAACAGATGTAAAACTTCAGACGATAAGGGCTTTCTTTTCTAGTTTGTGTCGCATTTCATGCGAGTTATTAGGGTGTCAGAAGTTAAAAGAAGCCTATTGAGGACATCAACGTACAGGCCACTCGCGAAAACTCTCCTCTGTAGTTTAATTTAAAGGACCTAATATGTTTATTGTGAGCTTCTGCAGCCTCTTCAGATAGTTGGCCTATTGGCAGAATAGCTTTTTTTTATAACGTCTGCTCCTTGTGTATTGTAAGGGACATGGGATAAAAACCATATAGCGACACATACAGTTCAGCCGCCTCTTAGCAATATTTTTCAAATTCTTCTGTATTAATTTTGTATCAGTATTGTTTTCTCCAAATATTGTCCTTATTTTTATGAGTAGCTACCCATTTTTGTTTGAACTGATTTTTAATAACGGAGAGCTTTTGCTTCATCGCAGCTCTCCTTGGATCACCTTCAGAATAATTTCTCAATAATTCTTGCTCCATAAATTGATGATTTCTATCAAATGTTGACTCATTTGAGCATTGCGTGATGGTATACAACTCATTTCGACTCATAGATCGCAATTCAGAAGGCCCTATTACCAAAAAAAAAAAATAAATAAATAGCAGTAATTTATATAAAAAATTGTAGGAACTAACAAAAAAATTCGTTAAAAATAGGGGGGCGGTTTCGGGCGGCTGATTTTTTTATAATTGCCTTGTATACTAAGTACTGCATATTACACAATAGTTTTCATTGCTTAAATATGTTTAAAAATATAACAAAATTCTTTCTAAATATTATAAATAATTATTTATGCCACTATTAACTATACCTAAGTTGTCGACCCTATAGACAAAATTCCGCAGGATATTGATTAGGTAAATGTAGTGTGTATAAAGTACATACCCGGTTCAGAATAATCCATTACAACAACAACCACTAAATTGTTTAGACACAAAACTACAAGAGATTTTAAAACACTAAAATCTGAGCGCATCGTAAAATCACAGGACCACTGGAAGCGAACGGCAACTTTGGACTGATCGCGTGGCGAGCTGTGTTGTACGAGCGCATTGCACGTTTCGGGTTTGGATGCAGTAACTATTAAACTTTTTGAGGAATAATATACAGGGTAGGAAACCGATTTAAAAAAAATCATTTTTGGCCATGTTTTGGGACTAAATACCACGCTGTGCGCTGCTGTTACATAAAAGGTAAAGAGAAATTTATATTTTATAACAGAATCCTTAAGAAAATAATAAAAGTGTTAAATCGGTGAAAATACAATTTATAAGTAACGAATAGTGTGCTGATATCCTAAAAACGGGGTTACTTGGAACTACATCGGGACTGAGGCCAAATAACCCCAACCACATTTTTTAAAACTTTATTAAAATTAATCTGTAAAAGGAATTTTAAATTATAATTTTATTGCTAATTTTGTTTCCAGATCTGAAATCTAAAAATCTTCTAAAATAACAAAATGTTTCGTGCGAGCACAATGTACGCAGATTTTAGGGCTGAAAGAGACATGCCAGACTCTTTTCAAATAAGTACAAGTTGGCAGTAATTAAACTGACATTACTCAGAATATTCTGCAGTGATAACTAATTGCGAGAATGGAACAAAGTTTTGTACGATGATTAAAAAAGACGGGAGACGAAAGATTTTATGAGAAACAAAGCATAACATAGTAATTTCCTACATATGATTTTTGGAGCTAATTTTTTTTCGCGGAATCCCTCCTCTTCCGTCTTACTTAATCACACAATACAAATTTGGCTCTATTCTCGCAATTAGATCGCTCTATAGAACACACTGAGTACTACTGTAAGTTTAATTATGGCTAACTTTTAGCTTTATAGCCAAGAAATAAAAATTTGTAAATTATTAATTGCCATTTTTTTTATGTTGTGTTACATTGCAGCAAATCTCTCAAACAATTTAAAAACTGCTCTATCAGTTATTAACTACCACACATACCAAAACCTATGCGCTTTATGAAAAGACCAATCAATATATGAAAATAATTCACTACAGTCTCAAGGTTTGTCTTAAAGGAATTTAAGGAAACAGAAAGTGAGATATCATCGGGTTTAGTACATTAAATGTGTGTTTAAAATTTGCACACTGTCGCTTATAAATGATTTAAGAAAATAGTGTTCCTTATTTTTACTCTGTATATAGAACTTTTGTCTTATTTTTAACTTTTTTTTATTTCATGTAGCATATTTTTCAGAAAAATCATTATGCTAAACTTTCATAAATTGTCTCGACTTTAAAAAACAACATTAACTATTTGCTGTTAACTTGTTCTTCTGTGTTTTTCTACAACAGCTATTAATATCATAGCACATTCGTTTTAAATGTATGTAATGTAAAGAATAGATGACGAATTTTACATGAATATACAATAATAAATACAATAATATTTTTTTTTAAATATTGTATATTTCACCATTAAATAATTCAATAATTAAGTAATATTAATTTTATATCCATATTATTTATAAGGATAGGTCTAGTCAAAACTATACTTTAAACTTTTCTTAGAGAAATGATTCAATGATGTATTTCATTTTATAACAGAATAAGAAAGAGTAAAAATGAAGGCATTCTTTCTAAAGACATAACGTTTAAATGTTTCAAAATAATAATTAGGATTTTGTCTTTAAAATTCAATTTTCTCTTTCAATATTTTAAAATTGTTAGTGTTGGAATTTTTTTGTGCTATTAAAAATAAATTTAAAAAATCGCATTTTTTTCGAGAAAATTTATATATATAACCTTCAATTCTATTATTAAATCAATTATTTAAAATAAAAACGAATACGATGCATGTTAATTTTTAAAATAATTATTTATATAGTAGATTGATATATATTATTAATTGTCAAATAAAAGAATAACATGATTTATTACGTAGGGGATATCTTTAAAATATATCTCTGGTTTTATTATATACATATATATATATATATATATATATATGGTTCTTAAAAAATAATAATTTTTCCATTTTTGTCTGTTTTTATTTTACATAAATAAACAAATATATACATGTTCATAATTTTCACATGTTTATAAATTTAAAGGCTGAAGCTGCGTCATGCATCAGATAATGAAATATGAATATTTTCAAATATTTAGCACATTTTTATCATTCCTTTGTAATTCATTTTATGCAAAAAATTTCCATTTAACGAGTGAATTAAAATATTAACAAACTTTTCCTCCATGTTAATAATCGAGGTTTCATGATGACTTTTTCTCTTTTACATCATACAATTTTGCGACGGGGTGAGTTGCTAATAAATCAGATTTTGAAGTCGTCGTCTGTAAATCATTCTAAAGTGTCTCTGATTTCTGTCTAGTAATCTTGAACTAAATTCGAAAGTGTTCAAAATACACCATTTTTTAACGTGTTCAAATAGACATGGTTAACTTTATGGAAGATTCAATCAAAAGTGTTTAAATAATTACAAAAGACAAGCACATTCAGAACAATGCATAAAACTATATATGTATAAACAGTCTATACGTATCAAACATCGTTTCATAGCAAATGTAGGTAACAGAAGGTTGGTGAAAAAATAATCATACAAAATCGAGTAATTTAAATAAAAATCTCCCTCATGTATATTCAGAGTATATTCTATTCTTGTTAAATTCTTATTGTCTTATTTGGGCCATTTTTATTAATAAATAGTTTTAAAAAAAAATAAGTATTGCAAAAAAAAAAATATATTTCAGGAAATTTTCATTTTTTTTTTTTTTTCACAATTACTTTTTTTACTTTCCCAGAAAGCAAATGTGGTTCTTGAGTTTTTCTTTCTTGAATTTGAACAGTTATTCTAGATTACCCCAAAGGTTTTACATAGGCGAGAGAGAGAACATCACAGTAGACAATGGATCTAAATGATATATATAAGATATATTCCCACATACTTTTTAAAGGATAAGTAGATATTTCTGCTAAAATGTTTTATTAAAAACATTTTTTTTTCAAAAGTCCCTTTAATTTCTACCTTAATATCCGTTTTGTGAATATCTTTTTTTATATATCCTATTTTTCAAAAGTAATATTCTGAATAATTTTCATATATTTATGTACATGTTTCTTTTTTAAATACACTGCTCAAAACAATTAAAGGATATTGCAGTTTTAGGTGGATTTTGTATCTGGGAAACTTTTTAGCTGATTGATACATGGTCGACAGACATAGTAGGTTATATGAGAATAAATTACACATGTTTGGCAGAAAAAAATGCATTTTATTGCGCATTTGTGTACAAAAGGAAAAAAACACAATTTGTGCATATGAGAAAAAAAGAATAAGAAAATGTGTTTTCTTCAAAGAAAATCATTTTCAGTAGGGGGTATGGTTTCCACGGGCGGCCAGCAACGTTGAACACCTTTGAGGCATCGACTCAATGAGGCTATTAATGACCAGTTGGGGTATTCTGCCCCACTCTTCCAGAAGAGCTCTTTCCAGTTCTTGGAGAGTTTGTGGGGGTTGTTGGCGGCCAGAAACTCGTCTTCCTAGAGCGTCCCAAACGTGCTCGATTGGATTCATGTCTGGAGAACACGCTGGCCATTCCATTCGAACGATTCCTTCCTCGAAAAGGAAATCCTCCACCAGGTTTGCACGATGTGGCCTGCAGTTATCGTCCATTAAAATAAAAGTTATCTCCGATTGCTGCAGCGTAAGGGACTACAATAGGTCTGAGGATCTCATCCCTATATCGGCGACCAGTCAGAGCTCCATCTCGAATGATGTAGAGGTCAGTGCGCCCGTCAATGGAGATGCCACCATACACCAACACTCCTCCACCGCCAAATCTGACACTTTCGTGCACGAACGCAGGATTATTCCTACTGCCACGGTCCTTCCAGATGAAAATACGCCTATTATAGGGATGCACAGAAAAACGGGACTCGTCAGAAAACAGAATATTGTTCCATTCATTTCTCCTCCAGTTGACATGCTCGGTTGCCCACTCCCTGCGGTCGCGACGATGCCTTGATGTTAATCTAACACATATCATCGGTCGGCGAGCATACAGACCTACAGCATGGAGCCGGTTTCGGACAGTCTGAGTTGAAATCGTGGTGCCTGTAGCCGAGCGAAGGTGTTGTTGGAGAAGAGTAGCGTTCATGTTTCGGTGTCTCCGAGCTGTTAACGCTAAATACCGATCTTCATTGGGCGTTGTTGCCCGTCTACGACCTTGCCCTGGTCTTCGGCCTGCACATCCACTCTCCAAAAAACGGTTCCAGATCCTGGAAATGACACTTTGTGACACTCCAATGGCTTGCGCTACCTCGGCTTGAGTTTGGCCCCCTTCTAACCTACCACCAATTCTCCAAGCTTCTGAATCTGTCAAATGACTTCGCTGAGACATCGTACTCATCGAAACAAAGCAATCACTGAATGCCGATCATCCTTGTCTTCATTCTCTTTTATCCAGTTGAAAGTCAAATTTCATTCGCTGCCGCTGAAGCGACGTTTTTGACGTCGAACTCAAAATTTGCATACTCCACAGTTTGAAAACCAGAAAAATTTGCATTTGTGATTCTCTTCTTCTATTTTCGGCAAAAAAATTTCGTTTATATCTTTATTTTATATAAAACTTCAAATATCCTTTAATTGTTTTGAGCAGTGTATTTAAAACTCCAAGTCTTATCCTTATTTTATTCTCCTTTATCGCACCGAAATCTTGGTGAAGAAAAAAAACGAAAACAGCAATAACACATCTAGTTTCCTATAACGTTCTCAAACACATTTCATATATTCGCAAACTACCTCAGCAAGCGCAAATATCCAATAAAATTACTTTACTGCCTCCATACTTTTCACTTTATATCTTCTAGAATGGATATTTTAAAATGGTCTCATGTGAAATTCAAAGTTATATAATGTAGCTAAAAGGAAACCGGATACATATCCCTTTGTTACTTAAATGGATATTTTTCTTTAAAAAAAACCCCACTTTATTAACACTTTAAAAAAAGTATTGTATGAATTTTATTTCGTTTATAATTCATCTTTATGCTGTATGATTAAATGACAGTGAAAAAAAATTAATATAATTAAAGTATGAATACCACTTCATTCTATATAAAAAAGCTTTTAGTAATATCTAAAATGATTAATATATTGTTTGAATAATGATTTGAACGGGGGTTTTGTAAATAAAATTTTATGTGTTATAATATTATTTTATATCACATATCTTATTTCTGTTGTCAACATCCAGTTTTCTATGCATTTACAAAACGCACAACAATGAATGATGTATCATTCGAAAGGTTTTTGAACCGACTTCTGACATAGTACACTCACATTTCATTAAAATATGTATTAAAATTTGATGTTAATTAAACATTAAATCAGCATTGCTTTCATAAATAGAATGAAAGTTTTCTCAAATTAATTTTGCCATGAAAATAAAATAGTGCATTATATTGTGCTCAAGAATGATTATAAAATGAATAAATAGTATAAAAATTTAAAGTAGGATCTGAACGCATGGGTTTATTTTATATTTATTATAAAAAGTAAACTTGTTATTTAAATGTTTAGAAGAAAAGACGCCATCGATCGATCGAAGCAGTGATTTTTTTCTCGTGGAGCCTAAAAAATATGCTTTCTTATATTAGATATAATTGTAATTTATATGTATTCTATTTCATGTTCTTTGTCTCCTGTTTTACTCGAAGTGAATGGCGCCATCCTCTAAAACAGTTAAAATACGATTGTTTTTCTCGCGCGTGTCTTTTGCTATCTTCAATCACTTTTTACTGTAACTTGGATAGAATAAATGAGATTATATATTGGCTTGAATATTGTTGTTTATAGATATCTTTATCCTTATTTCTTCTTTAGAAGTTTAAATCTGCATTAAAAATATTAGACTGTTGTGCGCAACCAGCGGACGTAGGCCCACTGGTCTTTACTTATTTTTACAGGTGATATTGCGATATATTTTTAACATAAATGCGCGCACTCATTGTTTTAGAAAATTTATTTCTTTATATTTGATAGTTTCTTTTATCATTTTACGCCAAACTAAATACACCTCAATTGCATAAGTTTGCATTTTCTTTGGGAACTTTCTCAGTTTCTTAGTGAATTTGGATCGTTTATAAAGTTTAAAGCATTGCGAATATTCTTTAAATTAATAAAAAGAAGAAAGTAATTCATATAAGCAATTTTAATTAAATTTTAGCAGTGAAATTCGCCCGAAATTATTGAATAATAAGCATGCAAATTTTAACGTTGTTATCTAAGCGTAATAATGATGGAGTGAAAAATGTCCAGGCCGGGAATCGAACTCGTACCCTTGGAATAACGCTCCGGTACTCTACCATTGAGCTACGAGGACGATAATCAGCTTGACATTTCTCACTCACATATGTCGGCAAGGCTGCAATCGCACCAAAAGATGGAAATGTACTCATGAGCGAACAACTCCAGTGGCAAAATTGAGACCAAAAATTGAGTCACACAAGGACAGGCATACGACACACATATAAGTAATTTTAATTAATGTTTCAATTAATTTTCAGAAGTGATATTCGCCCGAAATTATTGAATAATAAACATGTGAATTTTAGCATTGCTAATTAAGCGTAATAGCGCATTCGAAATATCAAGTTTTTCTTCCAAATAGTTTTGAAATTATGCTTAAAAAACGGAAAGATTTTGGTCTATGATGCGCAGAAAATCATAATTGGAAAAAAAAAATATTTCACTCATTTTGTTTGTGATTAGTATAAGATTTTCTTTTTATATTTTCTGTGTCTGCTCTTAATTTTTTTTATTAAAATTACATACATTGTATTTGCATGAGATATAATTTTACGTCAGTTATGTAAATTAGTTTCGTTTCACTTTAAAATTAAAAAAAGCTCATTTTTGAAAATTGAACTGTAAATGATCTTAAAATTGAACTTAAAAAAAATCTTACTCATTATTTTTGTTACCTTTAATTGAGTTTTTAGCTGATTCTCCAGTCTAATTAATAAACATATTTAATTTTGTCTGCAGTATACATGTTTGAAATAAAGTTTCTTATGCATTTATCAGCATATGTGTTGTGAATTTGCTGAAAAAGTTTTAAAAATGTCTTTAGCAATCGAGTTAAGATTCATATTTACAATGAAAAGCAATTTGTCTGAGTTTTTTTTTCTATGTCGTTTCCTCATACTGCTTGAAACTATTTTTTTATTCTAAATTTTGTATTTGTATACTTCACTTATAAATTTAGAAAAGAGCGAGTAAAATAAATTGAAACTCTGAGAAAAAGCATTATAAAAACATCTATAAAATTCCAATCACATTTTCATATTAGAAAACTATTTTAATCACAAATAACCTTATATATATTTTTTATTTAGATAGTTCAGCTCTTGTAAACATTATAAAATAACTATTGAAAAGGATTTTACCTCATATAACAATAACCGAAACATTTTAAGTGAGTAAAATGGTCATACAGGCAAGAAATAATACATTAATAGAAATGACTTCGTCATTTAACAATCCAGTACCGAACTTCGAATTGGATACAGACCCTAAGATATGCTCATTTTAAAATAATTAATTTCTCGGAAACTAATCCTAGGCATTTCATGAAGTTTGGTATCTAGGCATAGTCTGAACACAGAAGATTTAAAATGTCTTGCCAAAATTGGACTGAGCAAAACAAAGTTTGTGTTTGTTTTGATATGTAGATGGCCCCTAAGAAATTTTATATACATCATTTAAAAGTAAACTTTATTTCCAATCGTTTGGCACCAACAACTTTTTTGTACAATAATTTGTTACAGAGTTAGTAGGGGGTATTCACTTTTTTTTCAAAGAATGTATATAATGCCAGAATTTTAATTAATTGAATATGTTTAAAAACTAGGTGTCTCAATTTAATCAATACCCATTTTTTGATGGCGTTGAAATACTTTCAGATTTTGCAGGTATCGGTACATTTCATACAAAACAAGTAATGTTAATTTATAATTTCATTAAAATACCTCCAATATTAAAAGTTACGAACGATAATTTTGATTGGATTGCTGTTAGACACCGTGTATTTTAGACTCAGCAAATCGATTAAATCTCTGTCTTATTTAAAAAAACAAAATAAAACTTCAAGTGTTCGTGTCCCATATCACACTTTAAATATGTATGAGGAATTTTGAATGGTTTCTTTTATTCAGCATATCAATTCACAAAATATTTGTAATTTGTATACTAACAAAATTAGATTTAAATAACGGCACAGTTGCAAATTATTTCATAATAACATTAATTTTCAACTAACGGCTCCATTTAATTTTTCGAATACAGATAATAAATTTCTTTTAAAGTACTGACTTCAAAGAATTATATTTTCTGGAGTATATATATATAAAAAAAAATAGATGATAATCTTATCTGACTGACTTGAAAATCTGTAGCAAAGAGAAAAAAAAGAAAAAAAAGAAGAAAAAGTAAGATAATTCTTTCTTCCAAGAAAATGTTTGAAAAATATTTTGTTTAATTATATTTGTTCTTAATATAAGTTAAAAAGACGCTTTCAAAAAAGTGTTTAATAATTTTATCAGTTATAAAAGTTGAAATATAAAATTGAAAGTTGAAGTTTAAAAATGTTCTTTATTTTTATTCAATATAACGTTAAAAATACACAATGCAATATAACAATTTCATTAAGTTACATTAAATATATATATTTAATTTCACTTTCCTCAGAGTATTACTTTATGATACATTTTCACTTTTAGATTATTTCAACTTTTTTGATTATTTAATTTTTTTCATAATTTGAGAGTAGAACTGAAATTAAATGTAGCGTTGTTTAATATGATTTCGTTGATTAATTTATATTTTACTTTATTTTATTATAATTAAAAATGCTTTAAAAATTAGTAAATTTTTATACCTTTATAAAACAAACGAAAATGTAAACTGAAAAATATATGATTTTTTTTTAAAGTTTTACATAAAATAACTTTTAAGGAAAACATATTTATTTTTAATAGAATTTCAACCGAGAACTTTATTCAATTCGTTTGTATGTATATATCTATACTTATAAAAGAGTAGCTTGATTTTCTCACAATCAACGCCGAGACTCAACCGTTTGTCCTAGAACAATGAAATTTGGAAGACATGTTTTTTACACAATGTAGGCACCCACTAAGAAAGGACCCTAAGGGGGTTAAATACGGGTAGAAAATTTTAGATAATTTTGTCTTTTCGGCATATCTCAGCAGGAGTTTTAAATAGGAGCGTGAAATTCGGGACAACAATTCTACTAAAAATAATTAAACATGTATTTCTTGCGATTTTAGAAATTCAACCACTAAGTGGGTTAAATGAGGGTCGAAAATTTTCGGGGTTTCACATTTTCACCATATCTCATCCGCAGTTTCAGGTTAGAGCGTGAGCTTCAAGATAACAAATCTACTAAAAAAATAATTAAACACTTATTTGAGCAATTTTAGAAATTCAACTCCTAAGGGGGTTGAATGGGGGGTCTAAAGTTTTAGGACATTTTGCCTTTTAACCATATCTCAACAACAGTTTTATTTAAAAGCGCAAAATTCAAGATAACAAATGTACTAAAAGTTAGTTAAACATATATTTCAGCGATTTTAAAAATTCAACCACTAAGGGGGTTAAATGGGGGTCGAAAGGTTTTTGTCATTTCGCGTTTTCGCCATATAGCAGCAGTAGTTTTAGATAAGAACGTAAAATTCAGGATAACAAATCTATTAAAAAATAATGAAACACATCTTTCAGCGATTTTAGAAATTCATCAATTAAGGGGGTTAAATGGGGAGGCCGAACGTTTTAGGTCATTTTGCCTGTTCGCTATATCTCAGCAGCATTTTTAGTTAGGAGCTCGGAATTCGGTATAACAAATCTACTAAAAAAACAGTTAAACACATATTTCAGTGATTTTAGAAATTCAGACACTTAGGGGGGGCTAAATGGGGGTCGAATGTATTACACCATTTGCCATATCTCAGTAGAAGTTATAGTTAGGAGCGTGAATTTAGGGATAACAAATCTACTAAAGAATAGTTAAACATGTATTTTAGGCGCTTTTAGTAATTCAACTACTAAGGTGGTTAAATGGGGGGTCGATAATTTTCGATGATTTCACCTTTTCGCCATATCCCATCAGTAGTTTTGGATAAGAGCGTGAAATTCAGGATAATAAATCTGCTATAAAAATAATTAAACACATATTTCAGCGATTTTAGAATTTCACCTATTAAGGGGGGGGGGGCTAAATGGGGGTCGAAAATTTTAGGTCATTTCGAATGTTCGCCATATCTCAGCATCAATTTTAGTTATGAGCTTGAAATCACAGATTCAGGATATCAAATCTACTAAAAAATAGTTAAACATGTATTTCCGCGATTTTAGAAATTCAGCCACTAAAGAGGGTTAAATGGGTGTCGGATTTCGTATGTTATTTTGCGATATCTCAGTAATAGGTAGGAGCGTGAAATTTAGGATAACAAATGTACTAGAAAATAGTTAAATATGTATTTCAGCAGTTTTAGATAATAATCCCTCAAGGGGGTCATACTGTGTGTCGAAAGTTTTAGGTAATTGTGCCGTAACTCAGCAGCAGTATTAAGTAAGAATGTGTAACTCCGCTTTACAAATCTACAAACAAAAGTAATTAATCATGTATTTCAGCGATTTTAGAGCTAGCGAGTTTGCGGGCGACATCGGCTGTGAACCCGATTGACGAAGATTAGACGAAAAAGAGATCTATTGCTGATTTTTTATTATATACTAGCCAGTCGCTTCCGAGTGGGGCCCAGATACAAAGTACTACTTGTGCCTCACCCTTAGATAATCACGGGTAGGGCCCTGCGGTGTTTTGTCAGGGGGCTCATGAAAAAAATTATTTATGTCACGGAATCTTTATTTAAGTGCTTTTTTTATATTCTTATTAGTTCTTTTCGTATACTTTTGATTTTAAAGTATTTAATTTATATTTTTCTGTTTGCCTGAGAAATGCACTTTCTGGGCCAAAGCGAAGGCAGGTCGGTACGCTGCACTATGTATCTGGGCCCCACTCCGAAACGACCGGCTAGACGGGCGAGACCGGCTAGTGTACTATATTTGAATAGGTATTGGTCTGCAGACGGCCTGGTTGCAATAGCATTAGACACTGAACGTAAACATAATGTTTGTACGTCTTTTTTTATATTTATATTTTAATTTATAAGCTTTAATGTTTGTAAAATTAGACCATTCGTCACGAAATTTTAATACGGTGTTAAGGTACCCGTCGGGAAAATATTCGTAGTATCATGAATACATTTTTTATATAAATACAGGGTGATTTTTTTTAAAGTTGTGAAAGTAAAACCTTATAACAAAAGAACCATTGATCCAAATGACCTGAAATTTCACCAGTATGCTCCCAAAGCAATGAAAATTTTTAGGCGTAGTTAAAAAATACTTAAAATTGCACCGACGGAAGGCGCTGTGGGTTAACATCAACTGTTTTCCTTCCTCTACCTGGTACCTAGGCCAAAGACAATCTCTTCAAGTAGGGGTTTTTTTCCAGCTAAGGGAATTAAAAAAGTATTTTTTTTAAGACTAAAACGGACATGTTACTGGCATTCATGATGACCAATGCTAAGTGTAAGTCGAATATAGCACAAGTTTAAGTAAAACTAAACAATCTTTATTTAAAACTTTAAAGGGAAGGCATTTGAGAAAGCACTGATTAATTTGCCTTATGCCGAAAAAACGTCAATCCCCAAAACACTTCACGCAGAAAATAAAACTCCAATTATCAATATAAAGAAATAGATAATTTCAAAATTTCACTTACGACTTGGACGAACGTCAAAATGTCCGTTAAGATGCTGTCAGAAAGAGTTAACTTCCACTGTGTAAGTCTAGTTATGGCGAGTCAAATTCCAACGTCTAAAAAGTTCGCCTACTTCAGCTCTGAAATCGGCACTCCGTGAGCGCCAAACTCCTTATATTCAATTAGAACAAAAATGAGGTAAAATTTACTCTTACCAAATGACAGCGCACTTTCTCTTCTTCAGAATGAGTCAACTCAATAGTTCTCCAAAGGCCACAGTGGAGAACTCGATTCAATAGTTTTCCTTCCCTAGCGTCTGCCAGTGCGTAAATACTGCTATATCGATTGACCAGATGTAGATAGACCGATGTATCGATAGACCAGATGTAGTATCGATTGACCAGATGTAGTATCGATTGACCAGATGTAGATCGTTTCGATATTTGCATAAATATCGAAACGAAGAGAAAATTCACAATTTCCGAGGTTTCCACACTCATTCATCAGAAGTTAAAGAAAGATATCACTTTTATGCATATTGACTGTTATTGGACAAAAACTACGTTCCGAATCGAAACTTCACTTACCCTTATAAATCAGAGAAGTCGACACATCATAAGACGTGCTTGCAAATTTCACAAATTATCCTTATATTAAATTTACGGTTTTCATGGTTACTTATGTTTATATTGCTCAAGTTTTTAAATAGCTAACCAAAGAGTTTTTGCTGAAACTGAATTTTCAGGGAAGAATTAATTTTAAATAAGCATTAATATTTAAAGCAGGATTAAAGTAACTTATTCTTTTTTGGTAAAAATAATTTTACATTTCATACATGAACAAGAAAAAGACAAAATAAACGCAATTTTCCTGTTTAAAATACATTTATTAAAAATATTGTATTATGATAGTAATAGTACTTTTTTATTACTGAAATATGTTACTATTGTCGTATAAAATATACGTTTTAGAATTTCCATATAGTTTCTAATTCTATATAATATAAATTTAATTCTGGGCGAATATAGAAACTAAAATACGTGTTTTTTTTTCAAGAAAAAACAAATAAGCAAGGAGTAACTTTCATGAAATTAAATTCTGGTTTTGTTTGAGAGCTTTTAATTTGCATTAATTATTCACATGTAATTTACACATCATGCCTGCTTTAGCCGGAAAATTTTCTCTAAGGAATACAATTAATTTGTTTTCCTCTCTCTTTATGTGTTCCATTGATAAAACGTGATTTTTCCCATTAAACGACCGTTCAAACCAGTGCCATATGTAGAACGCCCAATCTATTTGTTGTTTATAGTGCGAAATAAGTGACAACAGAGGCATATAGAGTGGTTTGTAGGAGCATCGAATAACATTGAAACATTTTAGTTCAAAATAATCACTAGGTACCAGTCTTGCTGTACTTAACGAAGTGCTAACTTCCATCGTTCAATGACCAGATTGTACTCATACATACAAGTTTGGTTTTATTTTACTTATTTTGTTTAATATCGAAAGAAAGATGAATGCTAATGGTGTCACTAGGAACACCGGAAATGCGCAGAAGGAAACATAAAACATTGGAGTAGTGCATTAGGGTCTATTAGAATTTTGCGCAAAAAACATTAAATTCTCAAATATAGTAGCTACAACAACGACAGCCCCAAGTAAAAGTTCAGTATATTTTATCAAGAGAAAACAAGGTCGAAAAAACCTGCGTGTACATAGATAATAAAAACATTAATAGTATTAAGAAATTTAATTTTTTCATGCAGTAAAATGATGTATCTAAACAAGCAATATAAAAAGTACAGTAAAAATCTATTTTCAGCAATTACTGTCCATACCTAGAAATGCGTTCGAATTTTATTGTGCATGCCTATATATGGTCTAGAAAATTTATGCACAGCCATGTAATACATTAAACATAAAATAAACTTAAAAAATGTTACATCCGCAGAAAATGCACTTTCAGTAATCATCCATTCAGTAATCATCCTCCTGCAACGGTATCCTTTTGTGCGTCCTCGTAAACAAAACTAAAAAAACTCTATTTATACTATAATCCTGAGAAAGCATGTTTTAGTCAATCCCAGTGATGCACATCAAATTTAATTTTGTTTGAAGTATGGTTACACCATTAAAATGCATCGTGAACGATTTTTCCCATATACCATGACGTAACGGAATCCTTAAATCTAACGATAAATGTGAAACACTACATTTTTAAATATTGGACATTCTATTTTAAAACCCAATAACATGAAAATTGCATAACTTTCCAATTGCCCAATAATTGCCCAATAACATGAAAATTGCATAGTAATCCACGTATACGTATGAGAGTTTGAGCGAGAACTGAGTTACATTCAGACAGGCAGACTGACTGATAAACAGCAATAGAGACAAATAAAAATCATAAACACTTTTCAACTATGGAGGAAAGTTTAAAAAAAAGTAAGACAGGCGTAAGACTATGAAATGTGTTCGTGAATGGAGAATAACCCAGATTTGAGATATTCTCATGAGCTTAACGTGGAAGCATTATTCCCCTTGCAAGGTGCATACCCACAGATAGAGCTGAACAACAATTTCCATGTGGGGAGTGATCGTTTATTATATTCATTCTTTGGAATAACAATGGAATTAGAAGAAATAAAGAGTAGTTTGAAATATTTTATAACCTTTGCGCTGCTCTCATAAAACTTTACGGTATGAAAACGTCGTAGGTTAAAAATAAATTCCAAATCGCTGAAGGTGAAACAATTCGTGTACATTTCCACTTATTGTTGGGAATTGATGAAAGGAAATTTTCAACTGTGTCATGCGCAATCAAAGTGGATTATATGTTAACATAGTATATAGTATACATACAAATTTATAGATTATATAGAAGGCTTCACAAAATAATTCACATATTTTCCGACTATTGATGGTAATTGCTGAAATTCACTTTTCAAATATGCTATGTGTTTTCTAAACTGTTTATTTAGACATCATGTTTCACCTTTTCAAATTTAAGTTTTTGTTATACTATTTTGAATGTGTTCAAAAGTGTTTCATAATCAATACTTGACGCGTAATTTTTCGTTGTTCTTAGTTTTAGAATATAATATATGTTTGTGTGTGTGTGCGTGTATTTTTTAACCTTCGTAAATGGGTTTCGGGCTGATATTATTTCTGTTTCGATTGATTTAGTTCCAAACTTATTTTAAATCCATCTTCACTGCTTTAATTCTAATTACGAATTTTGAAAATCTCGGAGTGCTAATTACTTTTGTTATATCGTTTCAAAAAGAAACATTAAGCATATATATTTACATTATTAAATTGAAAAGTCATGTCGCTTCATATCCTTTACTTTTCTTCTGAATGTTTTATGTATATCCTTGTTTATTGATATTTTTTTTCTGAATTGTAATATAAAAACACAGAGCACTTTTGAAATTCAATTTTGACTTTTGATCATTATCGAAGTTGGGAAGAGGTAGTGAAATTTCCGTATAAAAATGTTGCAGCCTGGCTCACATCAAATCGAAGAGAAAAACATAAAAGTTAAATATGATAGATTACTGAATATTAAACTATCACATTTTATAAGAGCTTGAGAAATTTTCTTTTCTCTAACGCATATTCTCGGAGAATTACTTTTGATGTAAATAAAAATATTTTTTATCCTGTTTGAGTTATAGAAAAAAAAAAACCATACACTTATCTAATGTCCATCTGAAAGCATTACAGGTTAAATTTTCTAACTCTTTTAAACTTTAAGAAATTAGAGTTAGAAGTTTGAGGTTCCATCTAATTTACTAAAACTTTACTGTGTAACATTAAATCACACAGAAAAATTGTAAATATGTAAAAGTAATTTATTTAAAATTACGATCCTATTCAATTCATCTTTTTAAAAAAATTCTCCGTGAAATTACTTTTCTGAAAATACACGTCTAATAAACAAAAATCTAAATTTATTTCCAAAATAACAATTCAAAATCTGGTTAGGTAGAAAAAAATAAATTAAAAATTCAATGACAAAAAGGAACAATTTTATTTAAAATCTCTGTCTCTTTTTGTTTTCGCAAATTATGACCTTTAATCTTTTAATTTTTCACATTAGCATGTTGTTCATTCAACTAAAAGAGACTTTCGCAAACGGTAGATTTTCTTTTACAGAGAACTCAGCAAAATGTCTTACCAAAATCAGCTCAGAAAGCAGAAGAAAAGTTCCACGGTCAACAAAATACTTTAATCTAAACCCCAAAGTGCCTTTATTTTAATGGGTCAATTGATACGTCCTTAAATATTTTCATAAGCAACAGAAAATTAAATCATTATCCGAAGAAACATTTAACAAATAAGACGTTTGGAAAATAAGTGTTAAGAGCCTACACTAGTCACGGGAAGAAACGCACAAAGCTGATGTTAAGTCTATGGGAAGGTTCTTTATAGATTTCTCGCTCGCAATTAAATATTTTTAAATATTTTTTTTTAATAAGATAGCTGATGTCGATCTCTGACGTTGTTAGTTTTTACTTTTTTGATTTTAGTTAAATTTTTTTAAGCGGATATTTGCAATTTTGGAACTGGTTAGAACCGGTTCTGAAAGTGAAAGTACCCTTATATAAAAAACCTGGAACCAAAATCGAAAAAGTAAAAACTAACAACGTTAGAGATCGATCTCTGCTATCCTATACAAAAAATCATTTAAAAATATTAAAATGCGAGCAATGAATCTGTAATGAACCTTCCCATACACTTAACATTAGCTTGCGCGTTTTTTCACAATACTGATGTAGGCTCTTAACCTCGCTCTTCTAAATTCGTAAATTAAAATAAATTTTGTATTACATAAATATGCATTTTTTCCCCGTATTTTACAGATGTAGCTTATCAAGAAGTAATGTTTCACAAATATATTTTGTGCTTTATATGTGTTAACTCTACAAATATAATATATAAATAAATAATAAAGAACTGTTCAGATATTTTGTACTAAACAAAAATATAAAATACAAACATTCCTCTCTCTTAATCTGTAATGTTTGAAGTTTTCTAAAGTTTGCTTCTAACTTGCTCTTATTTATTGAGTTATTTTTCCCACTTTACTCCAGAAGTTTCCAGAAATTTCTACGAAATTCAATAAAGCTAGTATTTATTGTTTTGTGTGAGCGCAATATCATAGAGATAGAAAAGTTTAACATTCCAGAAGTGTTTATGAAAAACGTGACTGAAAATATGACTGAAAAGAGTGATATTTTGTTCTCTTCGCCTGCCTTCTGACCTAATTAATTGTATAGACATTCGTTCAGACTTCTTTACACTAAATAAAAACACAAGAATCCGTACCTTTAGTTACATACACTTCAAAATGCATCATTTAGTAAAATTTTTAGGGATGAACTATACGTTTGTTTATATGATTTATTCTCACAAAAAATAAGTAAAATTAAGTCATGTTTCAGGCATAATTTTTTTGCATATAGCAAAGTATTTTTACTCTCTTTTTTTTCGAAACTATTTAATGTCTCCGAGAATGTCGCAAAGTCTTTCATTTAAGTACAAATGCTTATTTCTGTTAAAAAAATAGGATGGAAGAAAATCTTATCTATTTCCACTTTAAGTAATTACATTCTATTTTATTCCATGTGCATAAAAAAGACGTATTGGAATCGATAAAATAAGTTGGCTCCATTATTTTTTCTTTTTAGATTTACGTGTTTAAGATCCTGAATAAGATTTGACTATTTTTGGAAACTTTTTTTTCTGTGTGTGTTTGTGTGTATTTCATACATTTCATGTTGATCCTATCTCAAACGTTAATGCACGAAATTTTATCAAATTTCATATTTAGATGTATTCGACATAATTTGCTGCAGATTCGAGTATGGTATTTATCGCTAAACAGGTGACGCTATTGTGCTGTGATTTTTTCCATGTGGTTCATATGTCGTGTAATCTATGGGTTAGAATCTCATCAGACATTAGATTCATTTACTCCATGGCAAAATTGGTGCGGACTAAACTTTTGTATATATAGCTCAACAGCTGTCGCTGCTGTGCTTGTATTTTAAAGATTACTGTGATAGTTATATCTTGTCATTTATGAGATTAAATTTTGTTAAACTTTATATACCGTTAGGTCTTGACAAAAATGCATGGTTATTAGTATTTAGTATATATCTTTCAACTGGTAGTGTTGATGTGGTGCGTAGATTTTCCGTGAAATCTATATATCAACATCTATGGTATCAATTAAAAAAAAATGTATATTTAATATGGTTATGAAAAATTCTTCTATATTGGTCTGTATCTCTGAATAGGAGCATTTACAATGGTTTGCTTTTTTGCGATGAACATTATATATTTATCTTAGTTTCTATTGCGTAGAAATGCACCAAATTTAATATATGGAAGTATTAATTAAAATTATATTATGTAATGTGATTTTAAATACTAATACACAGCAAACAATGCAGTTGTGCTGGTCTTCTTATTAATTAACTGATCACTGTAATTCCGGTTTAAATAAAATAAAAAAATACACTATTATTTGTAATTGGTGTTGTGTAACTCTGCTACTTAACGTAATAGAATGATATAGAAAAAAATTTTTATGATCGCCACAGTATGCTAGTTTTCTGCATACGTGTGTACACGCATCACGCATCACGCGAAAACAAATGACTATGTTTATATTGATGCTTCTCTTGTGCCGTATTCAAATAAAAATAATATTTATGCAACTTGCTTCAAAATTCAAGGAGAGTATGTTTTGAAACATGCATTGAAAAATTTTGCTGCATAAATTTTTTCTTTTATTTATTGCTTTAATTTCAGAACAGCCAGAGACATTGGTAATAATTACTTACTTTAAGACAGTTAAAAAATATATATGCTTTAGTTTTAAGAACGAAACACACGTTATTAATGTGTCCTACATACAACGAATATTTCAGTTTTAAAATGTGCAAATAAAAAACTAGTCGTTGGGGCCACAATAGCACTTACCCATCATGGATATGCATAATGTAAAATATTAAAATAAAAATGTGTAAACTACTTATAAAATGCATTGCAATTCAAATAAAATCGTGGCTTGATGACGTCATAAACTTTAAAGGCTTGATTACTGAATTGCTTGAAAGAAACATCCTTATAACTCCAAAAATAATAATCCTATTAACTAGCGGTTTATTGCATCTGATTAAGCGACAAATTTCCGATTAAAATATATCTTTGAAGTGAAATTGGGATGAAATACAGGGTCATGAAAAATCGAAGAGTGTGGAAAATAGGATTCCAAATATCTCGGCAACTCATTATCCGATCGACTTTATGCTTTATGCAAAATTTATGTTTTTTTATTGTCTTTTATATTTACTCCTTAAAATAAACAAGTTCGAAAATTTTATATACCTTTTATTAGAAAGAATATTTTGAGAGACCGAAAAAAATAGTTCCGTTTAATCGAGGTTACTGAAATTCAATAAGCTTCTTCACATTATTACATACTAAGTATATACCAAATTTCAAGTCGGGAGATAGGGCGTTTACAGACACACAGACACACAGACGGATGGCAATTTTTTTTTCTAAAAATATGTTTTTCGGAATCTTCAGTGTCTGAAACGTGTAAATCCGTCAAAAAAAATTTCGATTTTCAAAACGATTACAAGACTTACCCTATACTACGTATGATGGGTAAGTAATATAACGCAATTTTTCTCAGATAGCAAATCAACAGTGTTAGCATTAAACAATTTATTCCCTAAATATAAACAAATATTTGACCTTGATAAATTACTAAAAGAAAATAAAAATAAAAATTTCTATATCACGTGAGTAAAAGGCCACGTGTTCATTGTGAGCAACTAACGGGCGGACAAGCTGCCGTACGAGGCCGCACAGTACTGCAACTTGCCAGTAAGCAAGGAAGTTAAATTTCCATTCTCTTTACTTAATAAGCTTATTAAACTGTAATTTTTGGACAAGTGGCAGCACAACTGGGACTCCGGCAGGTTTACTCATAGTATTGTTCCAAAGGCTCAATGCTCACTTATATGTAAAGATAAAGTCTCACCCTACTTCCTCACTGGATGAGGAAGTTTTCCTACATTCTTACATAGTATTGGCAAAAAAGATGATGACTTGTATCAGTGTGGTCAGAGAGGTGACCCACTACATTATTTATTTCGAAAATGTAAATTTATGAAGTATAAATTCACATATAATGAAACTAAAACAACTCTTGACAATAGTCTAGATATACTGTCTGACAAAAAACAACTATTTCAACTTTATGAAAATTATAATATCCTAAATCCAAAATATGCATTTATTAAATACAAATTCCTCATAGTCAGTTATATATCTTTAAAAAAAAAGAAAAAAAAAAGAAATTTTATAACTCATATTTAAGCATGTAAGAAAAGGAATATTTGTGTCATGTATTGTACCAGTACCGAATTGTAAATATACTGATTTCTCACTTAGCGTGATGTTCGGTAATTACTTTTTCGTACCACTGTTTTAAAACAGTAAAATTTGTTTTTTAAATTCTGCAATTAAATAGGACTAAATTACTTTAAAAAGAAACTGGTGACGAGGAATGATTGCCGTGTATCGCGTGTGATTGAGAGGTCGCTGTATATAGTGTATTTCAAAATTTTATTGTGTGTAAATAAAATTGTTTGAAATTTATAATGTATAATTACATATTATAATCATTTAAAAATATATATTATACCTTTAAATGTTATTGTATACGTATTAATGCATTCAAAATGTACAATTGTAAATAATTGTCATTATACTGTTTATCTTAAAATGCTATAATGCAAATCTTTAACTAAAGTTTATGTAAAATATCAGTTATTGTAATCATTTTTACGTTCGCCCAACCTTGTGACAAAATTGGGTAACGTTTATACTTTGTAAAATTATAGTTTAATTTGTAATTATTGTAGCTAGTGCTGGATAGTAATATTTTTTTATATTTTTCCCTCCCTATGCTTAGGGGTTCGTCCTGGCCAGTAGCCATATGCTGGTCCCTAGGATGGGCGCTGTCTGTCTGTATGACATATGTAAAATTGTATGGCAGATGTGCAAATCTTACAAAAAAGTATCGAATGTATTCCTATTTAAATTTTTTTACAGCGAATGCACAAGTTTTATGAATTGAAACATCTTCAAGTACATTTCTCGGGAACATGAAATTTATTTCCATTCATAAAACATTTTTCACCATTTTTTGTTATTGAAAATAATTGTTTAATTATGTACTTTAATATTCTTAGATGGCTTTATCTTGCTTTTTATTGTGTTACATTTTTAATGGTTAAACACATTTCTGAATTTTTGCTGATGTATGAGAAATACAGCTTTTGTATTAACTGTTAAAAGACAAAATTTTGTTTTTAGAATTTAAATATTTGAGTTTATAAATAAAAAAAAATAAACAATTTAAATGTATGCATAAAAATATCCAAAATATTGCTTTAAATTTATATGAAGCACAACCATATTTTATATCCTTAAATCTACCCTCAAGAAACTATTTCTAGGGATTCTTCCAGCCGTGTTCTCTTTTAATATTTTACATAATGTTGAATATAAAACATTTTTCTCAACAAAGAACTGATTTATTCTTTAGGCATTTAAAAAAAAAAAAAAAAAAAAAGTTAAAATACAACAACACTTTTTTTCTGTTAGTTCATAAAAATCTTATAAACCGGAGGCTGTGTTTTTATCGTGTTATTCATAAAAAGTGTGTTTTAAAAATTTGTACTATTGTAATATTTTAACAGGTAGTACAAACTTTACTGTAAAAATTTACGAAATATGTATGAAGAAAAATTGCTGGAATATTAAAATGTTTTCTGAATAACATTTCAGAGTTTAAAAAAATATATATATTTTGAAACAATTTTTTTAATTAAAAACATCGACGTTGCTTTTGAATTAATGATAATAAATTACTGTGCAAATAAATAAATTGAAAACTGCTTTGGTGAATTTCTGAACACTCATTAATATGAAATTACCCTTTATTGTTATGATATTGAGGAGCAAATGGTTTAATATGATTTTTTTTTTTTTTTTGTTTACAACGGAAAATAGGTTTTTGAACAAATTCTCTATTTTTGTCTCATTTAATGAATTTTTAACAATTATGCTTATTTCAAAAATTTAAAACACGTTTTTGCTGTTTATTATTTTTGTAATTTTCAAAACTTGAGTTGAGGCTCACTGTGGAGAACCGAAAAGTTTTGGTTTCCGTCTACTTGTCTGTTTGTTTATCTCTTTGTCTGTTCCGCGCTAACTGCCACAAAAATCATCCGATTAGGTTGATTTATTGTGGGTATGTTGGTGAGGTACCTGGAATTTGTTGTAAATTTTTTTGTGATATTTGGTTCATTCGTTCAAAAAATATGGAACATTTTCTTTTAAGTCATAATGCTTTTCAATGGAAAAACCGACGATTTTTAAATTTTAACATTCGTCGAAATGAAAATGACGCATTGGGATAATTGATACGTTAAATTATCGATGCTAACTTTCTGAAATGGAGATCTTAAAATAATCCGATCGCTGAAATTTTTGCTAACTATTTTTTAGAATTTCGAAATTAATTGCATAAATTATAAAAAAAAAATTGACGCATCAATTGGAGAGATATGAAACATTTTAATTTCTCATTTTTTACAAAATTGCCAATGCATTTCTTTTTTTTTTCATTAAATGGTTGCCCAGTAACTCTATTTCAAAGAGTATTAAAAAAAATAAAGAAAATCGCATTACTTATCAGTGCTTATGTAAATTTTCTGCTTTTTTAAAACTGTTGTCATATTCAGCTTGTTTTATATAGTTAAATGTGCTAAACAAAGTTAATTTTATTTCAGTATTGATTCTGTATGTTTTAAAACTCTATTTTCTATTACACAGCGCCCCATATTCCCCTTGTGGTGACTTTTGGAAAGACATTTTCTTCGCGGACTCCTTCGTTTTGTTTAATTATCTTACAAAATTTGTCTCCATTTTCGTAACTAGGTTTGTGCTACAGAATATACTGAGCTCTGTTAGTTTAATTATCGCCACTTTGTATATTCAGAAAATGCAAGAATCTTAAAATTGAAAAAAATTACATAAAAATATTCGTTACAGTAGAAATAAAATTCTGTTACATTTTACTTCATTATCTACACAACATATGCACAGCAGCAACATTTCCACTTATATCTAAATTGAACGAAACTCACTGAACATCATAGATAAAATGTATTGCATTTACACAGTGAATATAGGTGGAAACCTTATTTACCTTAAATGAAATTTTGGGAATATTTTACTAGATACTAAGAATAAAATATTTTAATAGGTTATTACTTTTTCATGACTGTATGTACCTTTTTTATTATTGTTTGTAAAAATAATTGGTATCTGAAAAGAAAAGATAAAGTATGTTGTTATATTTACATGTATTTTCATTTTAGTCTATAAAGACATTTTGTCGTCTTTTTATAATTATGTAAAAATACTTTTAAGAAGAGACACATTCACTTGTACATTTAGCTCTTCCTATAACGGAACTTTGTAGATTGCTATTACTGAAAAGCTCAGTCATTATTTTTTAAAGAATGTACAGTTTTAATCGATTCTTCAAAATACAATTCCATTTTCCTTTAAATCTTTCCCTAAGACATCAAGAAAATATTTGAAAAATACATTACCATATCTTTAAGGAAGGCAAAACCCTTTAAGATATGATATTTTATAATATTTGAAATGGATGTTTTTATAATAAGACGATATAAGATTTTAAATACAATCTTGAAATACCGAAAAATCATTTTTCAAAAAGTTATTATCAATGTTATCCTCGTAGTTATACGAAAGAGAGAAATATGTTTAATGTATGACATAGTAGAAAATGCTTGTTCTTAGAAATAGTTGATCAAGATAAAAATTAATGTATAATGGAAACTAAAGAAAATACTTTTTTATGCGAAAAACGTGCATATATTAAAAAAACAAATATTTTCCCAACATGACATTTCCCTTTTGTTAAACGTGTATCGTTTGAATATTATTTGTTCACAATAAAATCGTGTAATTTCCAAGTAATTCTATTACATTTTCTCAAAATATAAGTTTGTTTTCTCATTTGATTTTCATAAATTGCTTCAGTTTCATTAATAATTTTAGTATACAAACATTATTTTTATTATTTTATAAGCTGCAAAATTTCAGAAAAAAATATTCTCAATGGTGAAAGATTAATTTTCTCTGATATAGGAAATCAAAAATTAATTTAATTATTTATTTTTATTTTTTTGCAAAATATTTATGTACTTGTATTTTGAAAAATTAAAAGTACTTCAATATCATTATGCTTGTCAATGATCAGAGGATTTTCTTACAAATATTTTCATGCGAAATAGTAAAATAAAATAAAAATTTATGTTGCATCGAGATTATAATAGATCATGTTAATTGAAATCCTTGAATAATCTTCTTTTTAAAATTCGCCTAAAAATCTGAAACATAATTTTTAGCCAATTCGTCTAATTTTGTATTCAATGTTTAGAAAATGTACACAGAAATAATATAGAGTCTAAGAATATAATGAAGGCATATTCTTTTCTTATTTTGTTTTTTATGTATTTAAGAAATATAAAAAGGTTTGCATGTCCATTTCCTCCTATGGAGTCATTTTTTGCTGATGTTCTATATAATGCAAATAATAACATTATAATTTATCACGCTTATGTGGGGTAATGAAAAATACATATACAAGTAATATATAAAAAAATAAGTCAATTCCTACTTAGGTCAAAAAGAAATTTTTTTTCCAGCGATCTACATGCTACGCCACTGACGGTATTTATTCCTAAATTTATATCCTGCTAAATATCTTATATAAGAGAAATTTTTGAAATGTATTGAAAATCCTTCTGTATATAAAAAAAAAGTAATGGTTTGGAAATGGACCAATGAAAATCTGCGTAGATAGTGCGAAACGTATCTGATTGGTCAGAGCTTTCTGACTTTTCTTAGGGGGGGGGGGATTAACATGAAAGTAGAGAATTTAGATAGGATGGACGCTATTAGGAGGGTTACCAAGGGGAAGGGACCCGGGTCTGTCGCCAAGTTTGGCGCCAACTTGGTGATATATCAGCAAATTTGGCAGCTAAAATTAGCTGCCAAAAGGGGCGCCAACTTGGCGCTATTTCCAGTATTTCGCCAAATTTCCATAGACTCCCATTGAAATCCAATAGCGTTTACTCACTTGCAAAAAATCAACAAATTGAGATATTGCAATGCAACAAAAATTAATATTAGCTTATAAATAGAGCTTAATTGAACTATTTACATTATTTTTAAGCACAAACACTAACTATTTACAATATTCCAAACACTATATATACAATTGGTACTTGTTAGTTATCCTGTCGACCAAATTACTGTTGCCAAGTTCATATATATAAAACGAGCAAGGGATTTTCCCGATTATTCATATATATTAAACGAGCAAGGGATTTTCCCGATTATGATATTTGCGCGAGACTGTTAAAAACAATAATAAAGGTTTTAAATAATAATTAAATGATCACGTATTGAAAGCAGAAAGGGGGTTGGTGAGCGTAGCGAGCAGGGGGTATAGCCCCTTAGTTCAATAAAAAATAAATAGCTAAAATACCAAAAATTAATAGCTCGAAAAGTATTTCTCACAAAATTGTTAGACAAACTGCGTTAGAAAGGTAAAAAATTTTATTTTTCTTGATATAAATTTCAAATTTAATGATTATGCAGTTATTCAAATATTGAATTAAAACAATTACCAAACTTCACAATGAAGTACCATTTTGAAACATTCACGCGAAAAAAGAAAATGTGGCTGTTCACGGACAAAGATCAGGCGGAACGCGAGCGAAGGAGACTGAAATATGGAGTGAGTCAATACTTTTGAACAGAAATTAAATGGAGTGAGTCTATACTTTTGAACTGAAATGAAATATAAAACTAAAATTAGTTAATTAAATTTTATTAATGAAGTAATATTTGAAAAAACTGCATTAACATCAACTGTCATCCACTACAAGTTTAAAAAATGTATTTGAACTTGAGTGGATGAATAAAAAGTATTTTATTAACGATTGAAAATTTGAACAACATATATAAATATATAGAGGGTGTGATCTAATAGTAGGAATGGAATGAATGTTTAAGATATCTATATTTCCAATTAAATTTTCAGCAGGACTGAAAATACGCCATAATTCTTTAAATGGCATTACAAAGGATGGGAATTTATTTTCACTTTGCTAAACAGTGTACAGCCAACAGAGTGAAAAATGTGTCCAGACAGGGGATCGAACATTTTTTTTTATTCCCATGTTAAAGGGGCCGACGCGAAAACAAACAAACAAACAAAAAAGCGATTTTTTTTTTTTTTTTTTTTTTTTTTTTTACAACTAGATAACAATATTTTTTCACGGAATTTTTACACAGGCTGTAAAACCGTTTAATTATCACCAATAAAGATTTCAAAGAGTTCGGACAAAAAGAACTTTTTATTTTAAAACTATGAAACGACACTACGTAAAAAAACAAGAAAATGAGCGCTTTTATCACTAAATATCAATATTTTTTCACGAATTTTTCATTTTAAAATATTTCATACGAAATCGGGTTCAAGATATAAAATAATAATAACTTGATTTTTCTTAAGTTTATTATCATGGACCCGGGCAACACCTGGCGGGGTCAGCTAGTTTATTTTAATTAAAAAGAAATAATCTTCCTCCGATATTTCTCTATTAAGGGGACGCTTCATTGGCACACCCCTCGATTGCGAAATTCTATGTTAACATAAATGGCGAAATTTATGTTAAGTATGTGATTACCCATTATCTAAACTAATTATAGAAATATAATTTTCACCACAAGAAATTAGACGTCAGATGTCAATCAATCAGATGCGAGTCTTTTTTTTTAATGCCTTCTTTAATTTTAAGTAAATTTAAAGAGATGATAAAATTTCATCAAGAGGAAAATTCAATGTTTACAGGGCTTATTTAAAACAAATACCCCAAATTTGTGGAATTAAAAAAAAAAGTATATTAGCTGTAAGTGATGTCTTTCTAATGGTTCGAAATATAATTTAATAATTATAATGTGTAACGATAATCATGTATATAACTTTTTCCATAGTTTAACACAGGCGTTCGCAAGCGGAGAGTTTCAGTGAAGCGGCCCCTTAAGAATCATTGTGCTTCGAAAAATTTTAACTTTTCCATGAAGGTTTTTAAAATATATTAAAACATATGGCCATACACAATAAACTAAAATTATTTAACAGATAGATGAATAAAATATTGGAAAGCATTTTAAAAAATCTTAAAGATAAAAAAACAAATCACTTCTTATTTCCTAAACGGAAGAAAATATCTGAAGATTTATCTACAATATTTATCACAAATATATTTTAAAAATAAGAATAACACGTATAATAAACATAAAGTGCTAAGAATAAAAATGAATTTAATTTCACTGTCATATTTATGAAAATAGGTATATTTCCTCCATAAATTAGTTTTCTAATACAAAATATTTAAACTGTAAAAATAGTTTCATACATTAAAATGAATCTTACATGCATCTTTTTTTATGTTGGTAAAAAAAAAAAAAAAAAAAAAAAAGCATAAATGAAAAATTATTTTTAATGATTTAAAAATGCAACTTTGTTATTTTTATGAACATCAGAAATTCTTCCTTTGTAGAATAAGCATGCGATAAGAGAATTTTATAATGATATATATCTTCAACTCATATGAATTTTATATACCAAAATATTGTTTTATTACTTTTTTAGACACAGTTCGCGGCAATAAAATGAATTAAAAAAATATTTACATTCCACCCGCTTCTAACAACAGTACTAGTAAAATTCTTATCTTCAGTGATTCCGTCGATAGTAAATGTCGCAGATAAGTACTTTTACGACAAATGAATTTTATGTCTGCTTGAATGGGTTTTGTGTAAAATGTTACCAGAAGAATTCTTTCGGAATAAAATATTTAGAGAAAAAGCTATATACAGAAGGTAACTGTTACAGATGACTATTTTTAGAAGGGAATAAATAGTTATAAAGAGAATTCTAATATTGAAAGCCCCAATTGTGAATATTAATGGCGAATTGAAAATGCCGTTCTTTTGCAATATATTTTTATTAGACTTTTTTTTCAATTTATTTTTTAGCATATATATCTAATTTAACAGAGAATATGCTATGCGATAAGCAAAAAGTCTTAATTTTTCAGTGCAAATTCGACCTTAGAGCGCATGCCTCAACTTTTTTTTAAGTTTTAATACGGCAAGAAACAGAATTAAGGAGAATCAAGACGTTTGGGAAAGGAACAGCTCGCTTATTGACCATTACTGCTCACAAACCTACCTCTAGGAAATTTTCCCTCTAAATTCTTCTTCATTCTATTTTATTCCTCTTTCCTAGAGGGAGCATCCATTCTTCCACCTGCTTTGTTTGAGAGAGGGGTGAACAAAATGGAAAGGGAGGGATGCACTTTCACTTTTTTAATGATGGAAAGGGAAATGGGAGGGGGAGTTTTCCCTTTCGATAGAATTTGAAATAGTTTCGTTTTCTGGGGAAGAAAACATATTTATTTTACAACCAGATAATAATATTTCTGACATAATTTTTACACGGACTGTAAAAGTTTTATATTTTTAACCATTAAAAAATTCAAAGGGTTTGGACAGCAAAAGCTTTATTTTTTAATGTTTTCTTAAGAGCACTTTTATCACTGATTATCAGTTTTTTTATATGGGGTTAATTTAAGTTTTTATCACGGGCCCGGGTAACACCGGGTGGGTTAACTATAAAATATATATAATGCAATAGAGTAAGATTTGTGTTATAGTAATGGTGTGAGTAGATAATAAGTAAAATAATACATTGTATTTTTACGTATTTTAAAGTTAAAAATAAGTGATTTACATTTATATTTGGCTATTCACAGACAACTAGCAATTAATAATAATTCTTAACTTTTATTTGTTTTTATTTATTTTACCTTTTTAAGTAATCTAATAACTGTAAAATATTGCAATGAAAAAGGCTGTTATTTTTTTTTTTCCGCAATTTATTTTCTAGAAAAATAGTTTTTTTGGTGGTGGGAGGGTTAAGAAATTTGTTTAGCTGTAAAATAAACATTCTGACTTACACGCTGTAAAGCCCTTCAAGTTTGCTTTTTCTTAAAATAAATTTGGAAGATGATGCACATATGTAGATGACAGAATTTGCGTGAACGCATGAGAATTGAAAACAATTCGCATTAAAATCTAGTTATATATCTACACATAATAAAATGTCTCTGATGCTATATATGGTGTGACTGTGTGGCAAATTAAAGTGGGTTTCGGCAATTTTTCATGGTATGGTTATTCAAAACAAAATTAATTTGATTAAAATTTAGTAAATATATATCAATAATTAAAATCTTGAACAAAAGATCGATCTAAGTTTGTAATGAGACATTCTGTACTTAAATTATGGCTCTAATTTTCCAAGGAAAATTTGTTTTTGTTGAAATTTATTTATATTATAATGCGAAATTTTCAATATTTCAAAGAATATCTTGAAATGCAACGATTAAAATATAAAAATTTTCCTTATCATTCGTCTACAAATTGTTTTGCGAAATCGTATGATTTCAAAATACATTTCCTCTTCCTGTGTTGATTAAAATTTTTAATTGCACTGCTAAAAAAAAAATAGGAGAGAAAGCAAAGACGTGAACGTTAACGTGCGAGACAGCCATGCATGCGCATAAAATGAAGAGTACACGTATATCGATGCGTCATACAGAAAAAAAGGCGCAAAAAAAATGCAAAGGAGCGTTAATTCGTTGAAATGATGAAAAGAACAAGAAAAGGCGGTTTCGAGCAACGATTTGGTTACATGTAAATGACACAAAAGTATTGTTTAGAAATGATGCAAGATGTTTATTATGACGAGTGGTTTCCTCGAACAGCTAAGACAGCTGCACATTTCTTTTCCATGGATGCGATGAGGTTATCGATAAGAATTTGAGGAATATTGTTCAACTCCAAAAAACTTGCAATCTCCCGATAGTAAAATGAGGTGTTGGTCTCTCTGAAATGCATCGTCTGAATATGTCCCAAGCATGTTCGATCGGACTCAGGTCAGGAGAACATGCTGGCCATTACATACGCTACATTGTTTCAGCTTCAAGCATGTTCTCCTCAACATGAACTGTATGTGATCTGGCTATATCATGCATGATAACAAATAAATCATCAATGACTGCAGAGTAAGGTGGTACATGAGGTCTCAGTATCTCATCCCCCCTTTTGGCCGTCAAAGTGTCATTCCGAATGATATACATGTCCGTAAGTTCGCCTATGCTGATTATAGCCAATACCATCAACCCACCTCATCTGATATGTGATTTTTCACGAACGAATGTGGGGTTATTTCGAATGCCTGTTACCCTCCATATCAAAACACGTCGAGTGTCACACTCCAGACTGAATCTGTACTCGTTTGTAAACTGTACTTGACTCCGATCACGTTGCCTCCAATCTCGATGTTCAGCAGCTCATATTCTTCGTGACACATGATGGCTTAAGGTCAGCGGAATACAAACCTCTGGCCTACGTGCTTAGAGACCCCCTGATGAAGCCTCTTTCGGACTGTTTAGCTGAACATATTTTGTCCTGCTGCCAAGAGCAACTGTATTGGCAGCTCAATAGCATTGCATGTTCTGTCTCGACGAGCTATTATCGGAATATATCGGTCATCAGTTGCCATGGAAGCACGTGGTCGACCTTGTCCTGGTCTACGCCTACCATTTCCTGTTTTTTGGAATCAATTCCATAGCTTTGCAATGACACATCTTGCGACTCCAACAGCGTCCGCTACACTTCGTTGTGTTTGCATGGATTCAAGTCTCCCGATAAAACCCCGAGCCATGCATTCTGGTAAATCACGTTGTTGTGACATTTTCAAATCATCTTTTCTCAAAACAAAAGCTGGGGAATTGAATTTCACAACTGAGACAGTAAAACTGACGTTTCTGAAAAATTCCGATTTCTGCACTTATTTCGTTTGTATGGTTTTCGACGTCATGAACTTTTATTTGAATGTGAAATTTTCTTTTTATGTTTTTCTGCGACTCTTTAGATTATGAATGTTTTATTTTACTTTATTTACCGGTGTAAATACTTGCGTAATTTTGTTAAAACTATGTGCACCCCTAATTGTATTGAACAGTGTATTATTATACTTTATATTTTAAAAGTGATATATGTTTTATTTTGATTAATTGTCCAGCTCTCCTTATTATGCGATAAAAAAGTTTCATAAATTATAGCAATAACGAAAAATATGCATCAGACATAGATTCTGAAACACTTTCCTACATTAATAGAATGTTGTTAAGAAATTTTATTTTTCATACAATGAAAAGGAATATCTAAATAAGCAATTTATATAAAATGCCCCGCAAACGAATTTCCTTCACAGAACAGAATGTCACGGACTTATTTTGTATGTTACTGTAAAGAAGCTATAAGTGGTACATACCTCATTTTAAATAGAAAACATTCTCTGGTGAACCGCATTAACATGTATAAATTAAGTGGTATTACGATTACATATTTACATTAGTTAGAGCATGGACACGCGGCCAAACGACGAGACAGACAGACGAACTGAATTCACAAAAACTTTTCAACAATGTTGGAAAGTGTTAAAAAGACAGCACCTAAAGTAGCTAATTATAATATTGTACGAAACATTAATATTATTCTTTTGAATTACGTACTATATAAAATGGTGACTATTTTTAGAACAATACGATATACGGATATTGATATATTTTCGAAAAGTTAATTTACTGTTTACTGTTTCTATCAATCTATCAAATAAAAATAAGCCTAATTATTTATAGAGTGCATTCCTTCAGCATTTCAGGATAAAGTTCCTTTATCCTGAAAAAAAAAAAAAAAAAAACTTGCGAAAGAAGAGAGCTGCAGCTATTCAAGTGTAATAATGATACAGTAAAGAGACTAACCTTAATCTAAAGTGACCGATTACACTCGCGCTTAGTATCAAAATTTGCAAATTATTAACCCTTACTACAAAACTGTGATAAATAGAAGGAAAAGTCAAATAGAAAAGCGTAGAACATCTGCGATTTAGCATTGAATGCTAACATATAACAAAAATTTATTAGAAGTTCTAAAACGTACAGTTTGAATTATCCAATAACTAGTTTAAATTTGTCACTAACCGTGTACAGAAATGTGACACTATATAACAGTTCCACATTTACTAAAAATACTTACACATGTAAACCATGTACAATTTATTTTAATAAAAAAAAAAAAAAAAAAGGCTTAACATGCTCAATATGTGGACCATCGGGATAAATGCGTGTGTATGCTTGTGAGTGCGCGTGTGCTTCTGTACATACATTGAGCTTCGTTTCAAATTTCTTTTTAATTGTTTTAATTGAGTTTTTTCGACGCATAAATTGTATCTTGCTGTCATGAATTATTTTTCTTAATAATGTGCAGCTTCCTTAGCTATTATACATATAAAATTGAAATGGTAATTTCATTCCGAACGATTACAACTAACGAAGGATTGTAACTAACGGATTTTTATGGGACTTAAATTTTCAGTTAGATAATTTTGGGGAAAGGTTTTAATGTATAACACATCTTCCTACATTGCTTAGTTACAATGCTATGGGAGAGAGTTCTATAATTAGTTGAACCTAATTAAGAAAGGAAATTTTATTTCTAATGCTTATAATTCGTATTTTTTTATGGCATTTACATTGTCAGTAAGATAGTTTTGGGGAAGATTTTAGTGTGTAAGACATAATTATACGTTTCTTAGTTATAGAGTTATGGGAGAAAGTTCTATAATTAAGTGTATCCGATTACGAAAATGGAAATGGTAATATCATTCCAAACGATTATAACGAACGAACGATTATAACTAACATATTTTTATGGGACTTATATTGTTAGTTAGACAATTTTTGGGGGAAGTTTTTAATGCATAACATATATTTCTACGTTTCTTAGTTACAATTCTATGGGGTTCTCTAATTAGCCGAACCCAATTATGAAAGGGAATTTTATTCCTAACGCTTATAATTAACGTTCTTTTATGATATTTATATTGTCAGTTAGATAATTTCAGGGGAAGGTTTTAGTATATAAGACATAATTCTACATTTCTTCGTTATAGAGTTATGGGAGAAATTTCTTTATTAGGTGTACCCGATTACGAAAATGGAAATGGTAATATCATTCCGAACGATTATAACTAACGGATTTTGATGGGACTTACATTGTCAGTTAGATAATTTTGGGGGGGGGGGGGGGGGGGGAAGTTTTTAATGTATAACATATACTTCTACGCTACTTAGTTACAGTGCTATGGGAGAAAGTTCATTAATTAGGCGAACCCAATTGTGAAATAGAATTTTATTCCAAACGTCTATAATTCACGTTCTTTTATGGGATTTACATTGTCGGTTAGATACTTTTGGGGGAAGGTTTTAGTGTATAAGACATAATTCTACGTTTCTTAGTTATAGAGTTATGGGATAAAGTTCTACAATTAGGTGTACCCGATTATTAAAGATCAGCTTTTTATAAAAGTTCTACTTGACAGATTTTGATGAGAGTTGTACAACTAATTAGATAAATTCTACAAAGTAAAATAAGAAATTATATGTAAAATTAGCATTTCAAATTGAAAAAATTACATTCTACATGAGTGGGGATATAGGCAAAACCTAGTTATATCATTCCATAAACTAGATTATTCGCATATTTAAATCAGTGATTCTATATAAAAAAAATTACAATTTATGGCTTCTAATGAATTTATTTTAAAATGTAAGCCATCATTTCATACTAAAACAATAAAGCTCTACACTTTCTAATGCATTTTTGCTTTACTTTCTCTCACAGATTCCGAGTTAGGGTTCATAATTTATAAATTTGGAAATTAAGGACGTTGCTATAAGTTACATTATATCGGGCGAAGATAATTAACAGTACTGTTATCTTGCATAGCTATGACGTTCTACGTTTGCAGGTTTATTTGGGATAAAGTGGCTTTGCCATGCTTTCTGTATATATATCACATAACGAAACCGCATCTAATGTATTTGGGAAAATGCATTCAATATCTTTTGCAATTTTTTTTTAAATATATGTTAACATACGTACTGCATGATGCAGTAAACGTAAACTAAAATTTTAAAAATGCATGGAAATTAACAGATTTCCAAGAATTTTAATTAAAATTCTTAGCTGTTTTAATTAATCTATCAAGTAGCAGAAAAGTTTTCATAATGTTTATAGTGGCAGCAGTTAACCATCTTAAACATAAACTCTTATGATCTTTAAATGTATTTATAACGTAATAAATTGACATTTTTTTAAATAATCGACGATGCAAAATTTAATAAATTTTGAGTAATTTAATTAAATTGTAATCTGTTCTTATCTATCAAATAAAAATGTTTCATAAAATAGATAAAATTAACAGCTAAAGAATATAAATATAAATCTTCCTAAATGCGCATACATAACGTTCACACCTTAGTGACAACTAAACAAATTTTTAAATAATTCACGCCATAAAATATGACAAAGTTGCATCATAATACTTTTGGAATGATCGTAAACATTATCTTACGTAACTGTATATGCCATTGAATGACATATTTGTCTAAAAGTTAAAGATACATTGTGACAGTAGAAGTTTAGAAAAATATTTACTTAAATTAAGTATTTTAATCTGAAGTTTGAACTGAATAATGTTTCGAATAAACTCAAGCGTCTTTAATGTCAGTCACAGTTTCCGCTTTAAAAATAAATGCACTAAACTGTCAAAATCTCGTTTAAGTCAAATATATTAAAAACGAAGCCAACACACTATTTAAATTTTGACACTTAAATACTTTTTTAAAGTAGAATATTTTAAATGTTTCATTAACAGTTCATTTTATTTTAAACTGCTAAAACTGTCTAGCATGGCCTGGGCCCGGTACAAATCTGCAGAACAAATTGAGGGGGTCGGGGCAAGAAAGTGCCAAGCCACATTTTTGGTGAAGTAAATCTAACATTGTAATATGTTGCTTAATATTGTAAATTATAATATTCAACATATAATTTGTTTGTAATGTCAATTGGTGGCAGTATAGGTAACAGGTTGCGTTTTTGCACCAGAAGTTTATGCCCCCAATGAAGATAGCTAATTTACAAAAAACGTAATAGTAATATCATTAAAGTAATGCCATATTGTTGCTCAGAATATCTCAAATGTTACTAAGACATTGACGAAAAAACTTTACGTTTTATATCTTGATTTAAGTATTTGATCATATTTTCAAATTGAAATATCTCGGAAGTTCAAAAATATGGCTTAGCACTCTCTTGCCCCGACCACCTCAATTTAGATCTGACTGAGTTTCAGACAAAGCTGAGCTCCAGTCTAATGCAAATGATTATAAAATAAATAATACAATTAATTATAATTTTAAAAAGGGACAACGTGGTGAACTAAACATTTTTTAAAATAAACAAAGTTACAGAATTTGATAAATTTCGAGTAATTTTAATTAAATTGTTGCATATCCCAATTAATATACTATTATTTTTTCATAACATGAATAAATTTAGCAGTTAACGTACATAAAAATAAAATCTTCCGAAATATGTATGCATGTCGTTAAATTAAACAAGATTGTCAAGCCGGTACAGATTCAGTCCGATTCGGCCAAAAAAAAGAAAATCCAGCGCCCGGCAAAATATAATGAAAGGAAATCGGACCGTTTCAACAAAATTCGACTTATATAATTTTTAAAAAGTCAGAACAAAAATTATTATTATCTTATTTGTTTATCCAGGAAGCAACGGAGAAATGTGAAAACAAATGATGTCATAAAGTTAAAAACAAAATCACTCTTGTTGTTATTGCAAAAAGCTTCGGCGATAAAGAGGTTATTGTAGGAACCGCATTTTGTGCTAACGCCAGATTTTTATTTTGTGCTATCGATCGTCGTTGTAAAGAGGACAAAATAAGAAAAAAAATGTATTTATTTATTTATTTGAAATAGTAATTTTTGATATAAAAAAATCAGAATGACAAATTAATAGTGTATTCGTAGGTGACTTTATAATTTTGAAAGGTCCATAATAGGCCACTCAATTGTAATTTTCAACGGTTAAAAAAACAGATCATTTTCTTTTATTTCTACATCAAATTCCACGCTTTTTCCGGACATGCAGGGAAGCAGTATGATGATAGCGACCCGAGGAATATCGAAGCGTTATCTTTAGCGTTCGGAACGGGTTTTTAATTAATATGTCGGCAAATTAGAACCCCTTCTCTAAATATATGAATCTCAGTTGCATTGGGACCTGTCAGCCTTCTTGTATATTTATTTAAATTTCTAGACATCTATGTGCTACATATTTCCCTAGCCATCGCGTAAAGATACATAAACATATTTATTTAATTAGTATAAGTAACTATGCATTTATCTAATTATTTAATTAATATTTGTGTATTTTCAATAATTTTTAAAAAATGTACAAGTTTTGATGTTGCATCAAAAAATATCTGTTCTAAAGATAATGAAAAAATATACTGTATAAAATTATCTTTAAAATGAATCTATATAATTTATTGATAATCCCTAATATTAAGAGCGGTAAACGTCTGTGTGTGTTTCTGTCTGTCTGTGCACTCCACCTTTGTACACGCAAAGGCTCCGGGACCAGGCGACGCACGGACGGCGGACGCGGACCGAAAAATTCGCAAAAAAGGCGCGACGCTCAAGTTTCGATCGGGTCGGGATTCCAAACCGGACCCGGGGAGTTATTAATGAACGAAAGTGTTTTAATTACCGACCGAAACCGAACTGGAAAAAGAATCGAAAAAAATTTCCGTTTTCATAATCGCAGACATCCAAATCGTCGCTTTTTAACGCATCTTCGAATAAAAAAAAATGTACCGGAGGTATCGATCCGAAAATCGGAGTACACACGCGGCCGATTTTTGTCGTTCCAAAATGTCAATTTTTTTGAAATTCGGACCGTAACTTTTCTTTATTTCGGCCAAAAACTGACCAGACATCCAACATCGAGCCCAGACGTAAAAAAAGTTTGCCGTAAAGAATGCAGGGTCGATAGATCCGAGATCAAATCGCCCCATTCCTTTTTGAAACAAGTGGAAATAATGACTCTACATTCGCGAAAATTGGCTAACACGTGTATAAAAAAATCGCGAATTCAACAAAAAAAAATTCGTAAAAATCAACCAGTAATTTTTGAAGATATCAATTAAAACTCATTAATGACACGGCAAATGAATTTATTTCTATTCCGAAGAGACAGCTTCTTTTTTATTTCAACATTCAACGGAGACAAATCGTCTGTGGATAAGTCATTTCTGAAAGAGATAAAATAGTCACCTGACTTTCAACTGCGTTTTTTCAGAGGGAGGCCCATTTCCGAATCTAAGGGGCGCATTAATTCCAAACTTTGACAGGGCGACTCAAAATGGATTCTGCTTTCAGAATATCTAAAAATTATTCTCATATCTTCATTAGGAGCCGATATATTATTTTATTGTATAATTAATCATCGTTATTTGTATAATTAAAGCAAAAGAAAGATTTCAATTACAGTGCCGGTACGATTTTAAGAAGTAGGCCGCGTCTAAAAGCTGCCATAACGAGTGTCTTAAGTTTTTGTTTTAGAGTGGCAACCAGATATTATGATAGGGAAAAGCGGGCTTCGCCCGTTATCGATTTTTTTTTTCAGTTTTAAGTTTTCCTACAGTGCCCTGTCTTTGAACAAGAAGTCCGGTGGTCTAAATAAATTGTTTGACATCAGATTTTTTTTTTTCCGGCAGTCTTCTTGTCTTGCAGTTGTTTAAGGAAAAGCAGTGTCCTCCCCCCCCCCTTCAAGTTTTTTTATCTTAACTGTGGGGTTCTAGAGATTCGTTCAGTTCGAGGTTTATCTTATTCGAGGTTTATTTTTTCTATTTGCGCAGGGAAAAGCGGGCTTCGCCCGTTATCGATTTTTTTTTCAGTTTTAAGTTTTCCTACAGGTCCCTGTCTTTGAACAAGAAGTCCGGTAGTCTAAATAAGTTGTTTGGCATCAGATTTTTTTTTCCGGCAGTCTAATTCTGTTGTTTAAGGAAAAGCATTGTCCTCCCTCCCCCCCCCCTTCAAGTTTTTTTTTATCTTAACTGTGGGGTTCTAGAGATTCGTTCAGTTCGAGGTTTATCTTATTCGAGGTTTATTTTTTCTATTTGCGCCACCTGGTGGCGGAAGGCGGAACTAACGTATACTGCAGCGCGTGCGCAGCACGACTGCTATACGGTGCCGCAGGCAGCGGGGACCCGAGTCGGAGGTTCGTTCAGTTAGAGGTTTATACTATTCTATGTGCAATTTAAGGGATTATCCGGTGCGTGCGTAGCACGGCCGGTATACGGTGCCGAAGGCAGCGGGGACCAGGGTCGGAACAACTGCTATACGGTGCCGCAGGCAGCGGGGACCCGAGCCGGAGGTTCGTTCAGTGATAGGTTTATACTATTCTATGTGCAATTTAAGGGACTATCCGGTGCCGAAGGCAGCGGGTACCAGGGTCGGAACGACTGCTATACGGTGCCGCAGGCAGCGGGGACCGAAATCACCCACTCGTGGACAGCCACCCGTGAGGTATAGGAACAATAAGTCCACGAGGGGAAAAATAAACGCTACCCGACACCGATAGCACCCATCCGTTCCAACCCCCACCGCAGGAGGCGCCTGTTTATTAGATTTGAAACAATGAATATAATTACATAACAATAATAAAATATAAAAGGTAAAAAATAACAATTTTTTGCAAATTGAAAGTTAAATATAAAATATTTTCGAAGTACTATAAGTTCATGATGTCCTAAATTTATGGTATTTTAGTTCAGAAAGTCAATGGTCAGTTCAGTCAATTTTTTTTTAAATTCTTTCGTAATGAAAGAGAAATTTTTATTGAGAATATTATAATTCTCTTTTAACTTTTGAGAGTTTGAAGGATTGAAAATGATATTACGAAGGTTATATCTGAGAGTTTCGTTCTTATCAAAAGGGAAGTGATGGATCATAAGAGGGCAGCATCCGAATATGTAATGAACTGCATCTCCTTCTGCTTTATCGCATGGACATCTAGGTGAGGCTCTTTTTCTTATTTTATGTAAGTATTGTGGGAAACTGCCATGGTTACTCAGATAATACGGCAGTGTTGGCTGTTTGCAGAGATAATTTGGATCGACTTTATTTATAATTTTATAGGTATCTCTGCCCTTATTACATGAGTCCCAAATGGCTTGCCAGTCAGAGATGGTTTTCTTTTTAAAATACAATTTTGCTATTGAAATGGGGAACAACAGATCTTTTCTTGATTGATATTGGTCTTGTAAGATGGCTTGCTTTGCTAGGAGATCAGCTCTTTCGTTGCCAGTATCACCCACATGAGATTTAGTCCATGTTATTATAATGGATTTATCAGGAATTTGAAGTAATTGATTGTAAATGTTTTTGATAATGTAGTTTCTAGGAAAAGCAACTTTTAATACTTCCATAGAAGAGTAACTATCTGTAATAATTAGTAGTTTATTGTAGTCGGAGGTAGAGAACCATTTTATTGCTTTATAAATTGCCATTAATTCTGCTTGATATATGTTATTCAGTGGATGATGTCGTATTGCTTCATCATGTATATTATTTCCATCTTTATATATGGTGGAAGCACTGGCTACACCCCCTGGCATGACAGAACCATCTGTGTAGGCTTCCACATCGTATTCTTTTGGATGGATGGATTTTCTATCTTCTATAATTCTGATATTTTGGACTCTGTAGTAATTGAGGAATCGATACGATTTTTCTTTCTGCATTATATTGTTAATGTTTAGCTGTGTGTTATTGATTAACAAATTTCTATTTCCTATTTTCAGTTGGTAGTACTGAAATTCATTCTGTATTTTTATTAGGATTGGTGTAGTTCCTGTAAGAAGATACAGAGCTTCGTGAGAGATAGTCCTATAGGTCCGTATTAAGTTTAATAATGCCAAACGCTGAGTTGAACGTAGTAATTTTCGGCCATCAGTATTCAAGTTTGGATACCAAATCTCGTAAGCATATAGTATTTGGCGTTCTATGACTGTTTGATACCATATTTTCAGGATGTCTGGTTTGATACCTTTATTAAAGAATCGAAATCCTCTAAATCCGTTTACAAAGTTTGCAATCTTTGTTCGAAGGTCTTTCATGTGATCTGTAAAATTGAATTTAGAATCTAACAATACGCCAAGATATTTAATATTTTTTACTACTTTTATTTTTATATTTTCTAATTTAAATCTCGGAAGTCTTCTTTCGAGGAGATTGCTACCGAAAAGCATTGATTGCGTTTTCTGAGTTGATATTTTTAAACCGAGTTCATCACAGATATTCTTAAAATGGACTATTTTGTTGTTGGTTGTAACTTCCAGGTCTATTACGGTATTTCCCTCTATTGGAATCAAAAAATCATCTGCGTAAACAATAATATCTTCATATAGATTTTTATAATTTTTTATTATGTAGTTAGCTATAAGAAGCCATAAGAGTGGTCCAAGACTGGATCCCTAGGGCATCCTTTAAATACCCTGAACCACTCTATATATTCATATTGATTTAAGCCTATACTTCTTTTGCTTATATAATTTTTTAGTAAGGTTTTGAGGTATCTGGGTAACGGCGAGTCATCAATTATTTCTGATAATTGGTGCCAGTTTATTGAATCGAAAGCACCTGTAATATCAAATGATATGATGCCCACATAAGTATGTTTTTGTAATAATTGTGCAATTTTCTCTTTAAGTCTCTCCAGAGCTGATATAGTGCTTCTGTTTTCACGGAAGCCGAACTGTTCATCTTTTAGATAGTTTATTGCTTCAAGATAAGTTAAAGTTCTATTTTTTATTAATCTTTCTAGGATTTTACCAATCATGGGTACTAGTGTAATTGGACGGTATGAATCAGGTTTTGATGGATCTTTGTTTTTCTTTCTAAAATAGATGACTACTCCTTTCTTCCACGTTTCAGGAAAGTGTCCAAGGTAGAGACATTTGTTATATAATAACTTTATAAGCTTCATATTAGGCAGCGGGGACCCGAGCCGAAGGTTCGTTCAGTGACAGGTTTATACTATTCTATGTGCAATTTAAGGGATTATCCGGTGCGTGCGTAGCACGACCGGTATACGGTGCCGAAGGCAGCGGGGACCAGGGTCGGAGATTAGTTCAGTTAGAGGTTTATACTATTTGATGTGCAAATTAAGGGATTATGCAAATTATGGGATTAGCCGGTGCGTGTGTAGCACGACCGGTGTACGGTGCCGAAGGCAGCGGGGACCCGGGTCGGAGGTTCGTTCGGTTCGAGGGGGATGCGAGCCGGAGAATACAAAAGTTTCGAGGCACCGATGTAAATTAGGGGCCCGCTGGCGGGCGAAGCCAGCTAGTTTAACATTAATATTTAAAGCAAAAGTTAAATAAATCACTATCTGGTGGATTTATTAACAAAAAACATATTTAAAATCAAAATTAAGATGCATTTAATTATACCATTTTACATATTTTAAGGGTAAAAAATCAGTAAATAAAAAATGCTAAAAATTTCACCGCGTAACAGTTTCTTAACTTTAGATTACGTATTTACATTTAATACAATATACATTTTAATATTATCACTTGGTTTTAATCTTAAATAATATTTGTTTCTTTTAAAATATTAGAAATCTTTAAAATTAATAACATTTTAATGTCATATTCTTAAAGATGACATATTTTTAACAATTAAGATGAAATTTGGCGAAAGAAAATGTAAGAAGTTAAAAGAACGTTTTAAGCACTAGAACATTTTATTGTATCGCAAGCTAGATTCGGCAGCATTTAGCGTACCTTCATCAGTGCAAAGAATGATGGATTTTTGCTCAAAGGGTCTAGCCGGATAAGCCTAGCAAAATGGTCCCCACGGCCGATGTTTGAAATAACATGTGTAGTAATAAAGCATACCATGAGAATATAATATAGATTGTTTTTAGCGCCTGACCTTGAAATGTCTTTAAGATAATCGGGGAAGTATACGCGGGCGCCACCGTTTTTCAAATGCTTTTTCTCAAAGAGTATAAAAGTTAAAAAAATGAAACCAACACCAATTATTGAAAAATATGTTAGTTTATATTATATATACTTTTTCCCATTTATACACAATTTTTAACATAGAAAAGTAAACAAAAATATATCTTTTAAAATTATTAATATAGTAATATTATATTTACACCAACCCAAAAATTACAGAATAGTGCTCAAAGTATGTACTTTAAACAATAAAAAAATATATTCGTTGAAATTGAAGATGGGCTTTTTGAGTTATAACAAAAATAATGCTAACATAACTGGTTAGAATGTCCCTATATTTTCCTGTTTGAATTTGTACAATTACGCGCATATTATTGTTACTGCATGACAAATACAATAAGTGGGTTGTGAGTAAGTACGTAATAGTCTGTAAATAATTAGATATCTCGCTCGTTTAACAGAAAATGACATAACTCAAAATTAACAAATTTTCACTACCGATGTTTTAAAAATTTTTAATTGAACAATGTTTCGTTCATTAATAAAATATTCTTAAATATATTTTTTCCGTATTTTTTTTTTGGGTTAATAGATTTATTTAGGTTATTCCAGTAGCAATAACAACTCAAAAGTGTCACTTTATCACAAAGAATAATGTAAATACGTATGAAAAGCATAGTTACACTTTAACCATCTGACGACATAATAGAACAACTGCCACTGTGCCATTTTCCAGATAAAAATATCTGTGATTAGGACTAAAAAACTCTCTTTATCTCAAAAATGACGATTTTTATGTTGTGTCACTTATCTAATAAAAGAGCGATGTTTAGAGGCCCTTTTTTAAAAATGGATTAAATATTACAATATTAACTAACATTGTTTCATATAGTGTATTTTTAATCATTTATGATTAAGCGTTCACTTTTTAACACTTTCCAACCTAGTTGAAAAGTGTTTATGACTTCGGTTTGTCTGGCCGTCTGCCGTCTGGCCGTCTGGCCGTCTGCCGTCTGTCCGTGCTCTAACTCCCGTAAATATGCTCGGATTGCCCTGCAATTTTTATATGTTATAATCGTTATCTATAGCATGTTCCCTATTTCAACGGAAATGTGTAGCACTTATAGTTTTTTTACAGGGACACTCAAAAGAATTCCGTTACATTGCGGTCTATGGGGAAAAATCATTTGCGGTTTATTTAAATAATGTTTCACTATTTTAAACACATTGAAATTTATATATATCACTAAGGTGCATTAGAAGAAGCTTAATATGGAATAGGGTGTGCATAGCACTTATACTTACTTTACAGGGACAGTCAAAAGAATTCCGTTACATTACGTCTATGGAGAAAAATCGTCTGCGGTTTATTTAAATAATGTTTCCCTATTTTAAACGCATTGAAATTTATATAAGGTTCATTACAAGAGACTTACTACAGAATATTGTGTGTATAGCAGTCATCGTTCATTTACAGTACATCGTTCATTTACAGTATTTACAGTTCATTTACCGTATTATTTAACTCCAGACGGAGAATTTTAAACTGTGCTACGTGTTTCCTAACTGAACTAAAACTTAGCATCCTATGTAGTATATATACAAATCTATAGATCCTATACAGGGTTGAATAAAAGTATTCGGATTACTTAGATGTTATTTTTTAGCTTATTAAAGAGTATGATTCGTAAAATTATTTTGGAAGCGTTGGAAAGTGTTACATAATCTATGCTTGACGCATGATTTTTCGTTCTTGTTTACTATAAAAGACGTAATTATATAATATTTCAGAAAAAGAGCCTTTTCGAAAATATTTCAATCATCATCAACACTATTTTCTTTTATCACAACATTAATATTATCAATCGAAAAGATTTTTTTAATATTTCAGCAGGGCGTTTTATTCGTGACAAATATCTTCCATGAGATCGATAATATATTACACTTGCCACATGGGAGCAACAACCAATAGTCCTGTAACCATTTAGAAAATCACAGCAATACCTTTGAATGCCGTCGATGTTATATCTGTTAGGGATATAGTCAACGTACACGCGATAAGTTTTTTTGTTTATAAGGTGTGATTTCACGTCCATTTTAATAATATTCGGGGTTTGATAAATTATTTTTCCCATCGAGTATTTCTACTAGGTGCGAAAAAGCCAATGAAAGCTGATATGATCCGGTAAACAAAACTTTCAAGTGATCTTAGTTTAACTTTGAAAAATCAAGAAGATCTGATTCAACTAGTAGCTGGAAAGTTTAAAATAACAGTATGTGTTACAAACACGATAACAAGCATATAAGGAAGTTGTATGTATGGAAATATTCTTTTATTTTGACGTACTGCGCCGAGTAGAAATATCAAGAATTGACCAATCAATAGATAGCAGCGTATGTTTGTAAATACAAGCAGGAAAAGTTTGGAAAATTTTAACAAGTTGTTAGCTTTATTTTTATTATAACTCAAAAAATAAATCTTCGATTTTAACGATTTTTTTTTGTTTAAAGTACATTCTTTGAGCATTATTGTGTAATTTTTTGGTTGGTGTAAATATAATATTACTATATTAATAATTAAAAAATGTATTTTTGTCTATTTTTCAATGTTAAAAATCGTGTAAAAATATGAAAAAAATATATATAATATGAACTAATATATTCTTCAATAATTGGCGTTGATTTTATTTTTTTAATTTCTATACTTTTTGAGAAAAATAAATTTGAAAAATATTAGCGCCGCATACTTTCCTAATTATCTCAAGGACAGTTGAAGGTCAGGGACTAAAAACTCTCTATATTGTGTTCTCATGGTAATTCTCATTACCACCTATGTTATCTCAAACATTGGCCACGGGGGACATTTCGCTATGCTTTTCCGGCTAGACCCTTTATGGAAGATAAGCGGATTTAACGGGTAGGTTTCTTGACAAATCCAATTATAAGAAATTACAAGGAACAGCCAAATGGGATGTGTGGAAAAAAACCCTTCTTTTTCTTAATTTTTACTTGCATTATTTCACATTACCAGTTCCATTCTCTTTACTATTTATCCTATTGGATGTTCCCTGTAATTTCCTGTAATTATATTGGTCAAAAAAATCTATCCGTTGAATCTGCTACTTTTCCTATTGGCTGTTCCTTGTAATTTCTTCTAGTTGTCTATTGGTCAAGAAATTGTGTCGCAATAACTTACATATTCGTTTCTTAAGTATTAAAATATTAACATAACAAATAATACAACTGGTCAGGGTTTACCATTATTAATTACTTGTTGGGATGCTCGAATGATCCGTGCCGTTTTTGAAAAAAAGCGTTGACACAATACGAAACTCTCCATCATCGGTCAAAACAAACATTGACAAGGGTGCTGTGTTAAATTAGCAATAAATCAATGACATAGATCGTATAGAACATTAATAATCGCTCTGGTAAAGGGGAAAACATAAGTGCTCACGCCATAAAATAAAGAACTACAATTAAAGTTTAAGCTGTGTAATTTCAAAAACCCTAAACCTCTAAGCCTTCCACAACAGATTACAATTAAAATAGTAAAAATAATCATTAAAAATTTTGTAATATAAAATTTGCGGGAAATAACTAAGCTAACATACCTAAAAAAGAAATAAACAAAACCTAAAAGTAATACAAACTTTTAGTCATGATGATTAATGTAATACAAAAATATTTAAAATTATAAGATTTATTTAGCTTATTAAAAATATTTACAAAGTTAAAAAAAGGGAGAAAGCCAAAACCCTTTCATAATCTACATTAGTTTGAATGCTGTTTACAGTTAGTTTGATGTGCAATTTTAAATTGTCATTATCTTAATTATTATTTTGAGACTAATTTAAAAATTTGTCATCACAAAGACATAATTAATAAATTAATAAAATAAATTGGGTTTTGTAAAATGCATTTTATTTCCAAAATAATACATAAAAGTACAATAGAGACATAAAAATTCAAGTTGAAAAAATACCTTGTTATTATCAGAAAGAAGATGCACTACCCTCTATAAGAATAATAATGCTGCTGTACTCATCTTTGATGTGGCACAATTCAAATATAATATTTTATTGGACATTTAATGACAAAACTTGATTAAATAGATGTTGCAATTAACAACAGCAAGAGCGCATGCTGCTCGCAAGCTAAAATAACATAAGATTTATAGCATCTGAAATCACTTTAACACTTCAAAACTGATGGAAGTGAACTTTAGAAGACATGGAAGAACCTGTAAGAGTGATAGGTAAGTTGAATGAACGTGCATAATTTAAAAAAAAATCATTGGTTTTGGACACACTATTACCAGGACTTCTTATTGGATTAATAAAATATCAACCTTTGTTCATGTGACATCATTACTGGGAAACCTTAGGTTCATCATCGTAAAATACTTGGACAATTTTATAACATTAAATACATCTAATTTAACTGTATGCCATAAATCGACCTATTGAAATATCGTTCTTCTTACGTAAAATCCGTCACCATAGCGTTGATTTGTCTGACTTTCGTGGTACACCAATTGAGTAAACAGTTTCTTAATGACAAAAAATCCATTAGAGTGTTAGGAAAACAGTGGTTGACATACATATAAACACAATTTCAAAAATATATAATAATATTTTCATGAAATAGAAACTTGTAACGTTACACAGATATAACATATATATTCCGTTAATGTTCAGAAAAGTCTGTTGTCTGCCTGTGTGTGTGTCCATCTGTATCTGGAAAAAATATGCTTGTAGAGAGAGGTGTCATAAACTTCGGAAAAATCAGAGCTTTCTGCGTATAGAGGTTTTTAAAAATCAACCTTTAATTAAGAAAGATATTAATTAAAAACCCCTCTTAAATTAAGCGATAAAAGCGATTTTTATCGAAACAAAGAAAAAAGTTCATTCTTGACTTTATCTGCACCCCGTAGAGAGGCTAGATCTATAGTCAGAAACAGTTGGATTGGCACATACTTACAGAACTCGCCTTTTCGGTATTACGTCGAAAAAAATGCTCCTATCGCCACGAAAATTTGGATTCCGATGTGAAAAGAAATCACAATCTCAAAAAACAAATTTCTAAAAAAATTGAACAAAAACGTTTTTATTTTTCTTTAAAATGCCATCGTTCTTTGTTTAATGTCTGACTCACATCTTTAATAAAACTGATTTGCAGACATCCATATGTGCAAAATTTTTTAACTGCAGTTTTAAACGAGGCGTGCAAATTATTAGATCTAATTATGATACACTTTTGAAATCTAAATTTCAGGATTAATAGTTTCGAAAATTCAACGAGATCCGCCCATTGCAACCCAAGATTTTAATAAATTTTTCTTGATTAAATTGATCTTAGAAAAAAAGATTTTTTCAAGCCAGACGTATTGTCTGGAAATTGGTCTCTTCATACTCTAGAATGAAGAGAGATATAAATAAAAGGAAGTATTAAAAATGGATTGGGATTTTTATAGGCTATATAAAATTATTAAAAACATTGGATTTTTGGATTGGAAAATTATGCATTCTTGCTTTAACTGGGTTGGAGATTAATATTTTCTAAAAAATTTAAAATTCGGGCGGTAATTTTTAGTTTTAGAAAAATTCGGATTTTTGTAGAAAAAGAAATGAAACGTTAATGGGAAACGGAGTAATTAATAAAGAAACGTTGCCAAATGCGAATAGGGATTGTTAGTACTGAGTGGGAGAGAGGAAAAACTACATTTTATTAAACATTGCACTTATAGTTTTTCACCGCGCACCCCCAGTGGCGGTTTTATCGTTATTTCACACCCTTTTCAATATGTATACATATCTATTCCTCCTATTTCGATAGAACAAATTCTACTTAACAAGTTTACCATTTTTAGCTTCATCCGTAGTATTTAATTGCTGTTATGTATAGACCACTATTTCTAAATTGTAACATCTAAAAAAAAAATTCATTTCCAACTTTTTCTAGGATTTGAACAAGTACTCCGGTAGTCTTAATTAGTTGTTTGACAAAAAGCAGTGTCATTTCTTCTTCCCCTCTCCCCCATTCAATGTTTTTTATTCTAATTATGCGCAATTTCCATAACTCAGGAACTATCTTTTGGATTTCAATAAATCTGATTCCAAACAGTATAATTAACTTAATATTCACTCTCTATATAATTTTATGAGTTGTATTTACCACTCTTTTCGAATAAAAATTTCATATATATATATATTTTTTCATTTCAAAGTATCTCGGGTTCTATGGGGCCGATTAGACGGCGTTTGGCTTATTCAACTTGATATCGATAGCCCGATATATTTTATATCCATTTTCTGCCGCCAGAGGGTTCTTTCTTATCTTGGGTACTATGGGCATGACACGACGTGGTTTGACTCATTAGACTTGACATCGATATCCTTACAGATTTTAGTCATGTTCGTATAGAACAGATTGCGCCCCCTGGTGGTGTAAGGTGCTACTAAAGGATTTTGCAGCGCGTGTGACATACGCCTGCTTTTCGGTTCCACAGGCAGTTGGGACAGAAATCACTATATCGTGGGCGGCCTACCTCTCGGCTGAGGAACTAAATGCCCACGAGGATAAACTCGTTCAGTTCCACCAACCAACAGAGACTGCGGTGTCCAGAACGGACCCGGAAATCCCCGCAGGCTGAACGGTGCATGTTTATTAAATCTTCAAGAACTTACAAAGTGTTGCAGATAAAATTAACAAAAACAGTTATAAATTTACAAAAATCATTTATAAAAACACACAATAAGAGAATTTTAACCATTTTTTCGTTTTAAGGGAACAATTTTTAACAAGCATTTAGTGACTATTTAACTTGTTAAGAACGTGAGAGCGGGTATTTTGTTTAGAGTTATAATATTAAAATTAACTTTTACTGCATTTGACTTTTTTCAACCAACATTTTAAACAGAATAGAATCTAGTTTTTATAACTTAACGTATTTGAATTTTACAAATACGTTCAGTTGTTAAAGGTGGAATTTTGCCCCGTTAGTAATCAGGCTCTGTATACACAAAAATTCAATTAAATACAACTCAGTGCAATGAATGAATTAAAATATGTCACTTACTAACCTTTATAAATGTTAATCAACAACAATGTTAAGTCAAACTGAGGAGAAAACTATGAAAAAAAGCCAATCAAACGTCAACTAACAAGACACAATCGTTTCCTTCAAATGATTATCACCAACAGTATAGCTATATATGCAAAGTGTACATAATACTGCGTAAGGACCTGCAATAACACACACAACTAGCAACCCCCCTACTTCTTGGAATAAGTTTTTAATTTTCTTGTATGATGCACCCATCGTAGTTGAAACTCAAACCAAATGTACATCATACCTTGTAGTATGTTCGGTAGAAAAATGAAAATGGTCACCGGGATATTTCGATATGTTCTTAATTTAAAAGTTCAATTAAAATGAAAAAAAAATAATGAAACTTGTTACTTTTCTGAAACAAATCTGAAAACAATATCCACTATTTGTATGGTAATATTACACATCCGTGATTTTTTTCGCTGAAATTCGACAACTAGTTTCGTTACAAGGCACTTTTTTCCAAAACGGACATTAAGGGTCATAACCACCCATGGACTTGAGATATATGTTTCAAAATTGCCAGAAACGCATCTCTATTGAAGGGGTATTGATTCAGGGAGGACTTTACGTGGTTGACCCATGGGCATATTTTATTATGAAACCCGTGTTTACCTTTTAACAAAAAAGGGTGAAATTAAAATGACATAATTTTAATATATTATTGGTTTATAAAGTCACGTGTTATTTAATTATACACTGTTATAAGTTCAATAGCCAGTTAATTCTTGCACAATGATTAATATTCAAACGTTTATATATGATACGTTCGTACATTTGTAAGTAAAAATCATTATTATTCTCATATATATTGCTTTTATAAATAATATTTTGCTTGTCAAATTACTTAATTTCTAAATGATATGTTCTAAAACGCTTTTTTATTTCTTATGCAAATAAAATCTTTCAAAAAAAAAATCATGCGTCAAACAAAGATTATGAAGTACTTTCCAAAACAGCCAGATACCTGTAACGAAATTTCTCCTTTACCTCTTTATTTTCACTTGTGTACTTCTTCTTTACTATTTTTAGTTCAAAATTCACATAAAAATCGATTTTCTGCAAATTTTTAAGCGTCTTGGGGCGCCGGAAGCAAATTTATCGAAGGAGATTTTTTTTTTTTTTTTTTTTTTTTTTTTAGTGCTTAAAAGACAACTTTTGACCCCGAACCAAAATTGATTAAAGAAAAAAAAAATAAATGTTTATAAAACTTTCATTTTTTTAGCTATTTTGGGGCGCTTGGGGCACCGGAAGATATGAATGGGTTTCAATTTAAAAAACATGTAAACTAATAAGCATAAAAGACAACTTTTGCAGCCCGCGCCAAAAGTAATTAAAAAGAATATTAAATAATAATAAAAATTATAAATTTTCATAAAAATTTCATTTTTTAAGTATGTTTGGGGCGTTTGGGGCACCGGAAGATATGAATGGATTTCAATAAAAAAACAAACAAATATAAACTAAAATATAACATATATACATAAAATACAACTTTTGCACAAAACGCCGATTCGATTATCCACATTTCGATTTTTTGATCCACCCTAATATATACCGGGTGAACCAAACGTTTGTTAAAACTTTAAAAAATGATATAAAAGGAAGAAATTCTGATAAAGAAGTGCGGTTTGCAAGAAAGGGCACACAAGGTAGTCGGATATTTTTTAGCAGCAAAAAAAAATTAGTTAAAAAAGTCCCCTGTAGATGGCGCAAACATGCGAGAGATTCAGTAGAATTATGCAAATTAATCCTGCAATAAAAGATCGGGATACGCGAAGATTTCTCATTCGCTTTCAGAATGTTATCATTACCCGATCGAGCGTTGTTGGTGAAGTTGTTCTATTTGAACGGATAGTTGCGTTGCAAAAATTTCGCACGGCGAAAAAACTGAAGACAAATAATGTGTTCTGGAGGTCATGTTGAACAATTGTTATTGCAAGAACAAATGGATGGAGCTTACTTTTATCCTGTTCATTGTGTTTCGGTTCGTCATCGTCCTCTACCAGTGGCATTTTTAACTTTTTTTTTTTTTTGCTAAAAAAAAATCCGAATACGTTGTGAACTCTTTCTTGCAAATCTCACTTCTTTATCATACTTTCTTCCTTTTTATGAACTTTTAAAGTTTTAACACGAACTTTTGGTTCATCCGGTATATATATATATATATATATATATATATATATATATATATACATATATATATATATATATATATATATATATATATATATATATATATATATATATATATATATATATATATATAGAGAGAGAGAGAGAGAGAGAGAGAGAGAGAGAGAGAGAGAGAGAGAGATGTACTATATATATATATATATTATCTTTTTGATAGATTTTCTTAAACAAATTGTATGACAGTGGTATTTAGTAACATATTATTATTTTTGTAAAACACTATCAGACTAGGTGTAAATTATTTTATGGAATAAAATTCATGGATGTGATATATTAAAACGTTAAAAATAATCAAACATGAGAGTAAAATATTTGCTAATTACTGTTAAATTTTACTGCTACATTTCCTTTATATATATAAATAAAATATCCTACAAACTGAAATGTAGAATTTTTTTAGAAGGTTTGTTTAATTTGTTTGAATGAAAGGGAAAAGAAATAGCAAATTGAAATTTATCACGTGTGTCTCATATGATTTTTTTTTAATTAAATTATAAGTACATATATGGTAAAATGGAATTCATTTTATGACAAGATCAGTCAAAAGAGTCTTAAATTCTATTAACAAGATGTAAGAGCAATCAACTTAAAAAAAAAAGCCCTTTACCAAACCTAATACTTAGAAGCTATTTCATGTGAATTTGGGATTTAAAATTCATAAGAAACTGTTAATGGACTAAATGCCGAAAAATTGAGTTCTAAATGAAAATTATTCGTAAAATAGTATTAAAAATGTAGATTTAGGGTGTTTTCAAGAACGTAAAATCTTAATTATATTTTATGCATTTTAAATAACGGTTAAACGGAACACAAAAGGGAAGAGTATGTTAAAAGGTTTTAAGTTTCAGATACTTTAAAAAAAATTCTGATTTATTTTTAATTAAAACTGTTGTACTATATTCTAATTCTTTTATAGATTATGTATGTAATAAATAAAATAGTAAATAACAAGAACTTTTAAAATTCATAATTTTTTATTACCTGCATGAAATTTAATTATACTTTTTAGGATATTACATTTTATTAAATAACTTATTAATACATGTATAAAAATACTTTTTTTAAGCAAACAGATTCTTGAGAATTTCAAAATCTATAGTATCTTCAATAACATTTTAAACACGGCTTAATAAATTCCTTTCTTTTTTTTAAACTATATATAAAACGATTTTTAGATCACTTGTATTTTCCAAACCATAAAATTACTAATAAATCACATATGTTTTATACATCAATACATTTGATATTTCAGATTTGGAACGCTGCGTGTTACTAATGTTAGCTTCATTAAACTTTTTAATTGTTAGTGGATTGAAAATTTATTATTATGAAAACCACACAGATTTTGATATACTAAAATAACTTTCTAATTTCAACCAACATTAAACCAGGCTGTAAATCACCCTTATGATAAACAATGAGAATCAGCATCGATTGTGATCATTATTTTTTAAAGAAGGCATTCTGTCGCTAATTTCCTGATAATGTTTACATGTAGGTGGAACAAAACTGAAAGTGAAATATGTGGTATGTTCATACGGAAGGTAGAGATAATATTGCAAGTTGTAGGCAGATACTAAGCCAGATAATCTCACCATTACGTTAAGAGGCTACTTCACTCAGACGAAAACACCCGCTCTCTAATGTTAATCCTATGCAGGAAATTTTTGAAGATATCTCGTTCGCATTTCAATATTTTTAAACGATTTTTTTTTGCATTGAATAGCTGAGGTCAATCTCTATGCATGCCCCTTTCTACTTTTTCGATTTTTGTTGCAATATATATTTTTTTTTATTGAGGATACTTTCACTTTCAAAACCGGTTCCGAAAGTGAAAGTATCTTAATTTAAAAAAAAAAAAAAAAACTTGTATTCAAAATCGAAAAAGTAGAAAAGAGCGTGCATAGAGATTGACCTCAGCTATCCAATGCAAAAAAAAAATCATTTAAAAATATTGAAATGCGAACGAGATATCTTCAAAAATTTCCTCCATAGGATTAACATTAGCGAGCGGGTGTTTTCGTCTGAGTGAAGTAGCCTCTTAAGAATCGAAAGTATGTAAATAATGTTCTTGTAAGTTTACATTTTTGTTACTGCTCTACCATCAAGATCGGAAATGAAGCTTTAGAAACAACAGCATAAAATATTATTATCACTCAATAGCATACATTATAAAAAAGGAACGGTTATATTCTAAGACGGTTTTGTGAGAGTTATTGGGAAATTTGTCTTTTTTGTAGCTCTAGAATAGGGTTAGGTACTGCTCAATGTGATAAACACAAATACTAAGAAATATAACTTATTGACACAGGCTACATTTACGCCAATACTATTCGATTTAGTTACGAATGACTAAAGACAATCAATCATATAAAATATGAATGATTATGAATGGTTGTAACTTACGTAATATTAATTTCATTTTATCAGAATATCGACGAAAACTTCGGTAAACATTGATTGTAAAAATGGGCAATGTGCACGTTAATTAAAAAGGTATGAGCATAGTTTCTTGTGAGTCAGTCATATGCAAAAAATTAAAGAATATTTAAAATTTTAAAAGCTGCAGGAATAATTCTATCCAATGAATTTTTTTACATGAAAATTTACTGATATAAACAAAACTTACATCGAAAGTAGATATTTCCAATGTTTTTGAAATCGGGTATTAATATTAACGATTGTTCTTTCATTGAGTAAAATGAAGAACAATGTTTAAGAAAGAGAAAGAAAAGTAAATAATTGCATATGAATCGGCCAAATATAAACGTAACATTGTATTTAATAATTTATGTATATTTAATACAATATTTATATTTCCTCTTTCATAATTGAAAAATTATAAAATAACAAAATAAAATACAGAAAAGGTAAATATCTTCAGTGCACGGATTATGAATTATCAAAGTATAGTATAAAAAAGATATTTTTTTCCATAATTCTTTAAAAAAATATAATAAAAACAAAGTGAATGACAAGTTTTGCTCGACTGCGAAGGGATACCTGTAACTTCTAGTAAGCAAGTCCATTCTATTATAATTCCAGATAGTATTAGAGATAAAGATGCATCTCTGAATCCCCAAGATTGTGAGATATGCAAGATCTAATTATTGCTTCGTTGGAAGACAGAAAACAAAATTCATTTTACTTCAGCTAAAATTTTGTCACACCCAGAAAAAAGTTTTGTTGAATCAACAAAAATTTGGTTGACCCAAAAAAACTTTTTGTTTAAATATAGGTCAATGGAAATTGTTTATGAATCTCCAAAAAAAAAAAAAAAAAAAAAAAAAAGAAAAGAAATTGTATCGTCAGCAAAAAATGTTTTGTTCATTCAAGTAAAATGGTTCAATTTTAGTTGAATTTTGCTAAAACAACCAAAATGTACTCAACAAAACATGTTTTGTAGTTTTAATCAATTACTTTTTCTGGGTGCATGACAAAAGATTATTGATTTTTTTCAGGCAAAGGAACCTGGTAACATTAGGAGGAAAGAGCTCATTCTTCCACAAAACAAAAGCATATTTGGAACGAGATAATGGGAGAATTTTATGAATAATTTGATGAGAAAACATATCTAGTGTATGAAACATTTCATTGCAGAACTTGTTGTTACAAACTGACACCATCAATAACACTCTGTAAACCTGACTGAAATAAATCTCTCTCTCTCTCTCTATATATATATATATATTTTTTTTTTTTTGAAGTAAACAAAAATATTACGTCTGAACATTTTTATATTTATGTTAAAATCATTAAAATTACAGACATTACAGTACAATTACATAACACATTAAAAACATATTAAAATTGGACGTTTAGAATTTACATAAGAATCCCTCATCAGAAAAAATATTTCTTAAAAGTAAGTCACAATAAGTTCTAAAATATCAACACTTAGAAAATAAAACGCATCAAAATCGCGCGCCAAAGTCGTCACATAAAACTTATAATGTCAACAGTTTTTGTTAACTGATGTAGTAAATAAGTTATAACGTAAATATTGAAAACATTTCGTACGTTTTCACTTATATTTTTATAAAAATATTCAATAAAATTTCCGAGGAAAAACTGGGATAATCTTTAAAAAATTAAACATTAAGAATTTCTGCCTCATTTTAAATCTGGTTCTGTAGAACACACTTTTAATTTGGATTTTTTTTCTTCTAATATATATATACAGATGTATAGAACTATTATGATTTTAGTTAATGATATTTGAATGAAAATTTCTTGATTTTAAAAGATTTTTTTTAAATAAGTATATTTTAACTTTACTTCATTATAAATTAAGCATTCATCCTACGTACCACAAGTAACTCTTATACAGACATTCATTCATCATTTTTCTTTTTTTATGAAAATTAATTTAATGACCCAATCTGATTGAGGTACTACAGGTTTTAAATTATATTAATCTTTAAAATAAAGACACATATCGAAAATATTTCTTAATATAAGAGAATGTGTTTCATTGGAATTTTTGATGTGCAGAGTTTTTCATGGTGAATCATAGTGTAATTTTTGCGAATTAAGGGCAGTTTGTCAAATTAGAACTACTTTAGATTCTTGCATCTAAGATTAATTTGAAATTATATAAAAAAATATATATATTAAATAAAAAAAAATGCAACAAATTTATATTTAACAACCGAATAGAATATATAGTAATTATTAGTTAAATAATTTTATTTTCATGAAATCGAAAAATAAAAAAAACATTCTTGCATAAAAGAAAGTAAAAAAAAAAAAAAAAAAAAAAAAGTTAAAAATGTTGCATTTGTTAAATGTTTAAAATACCTTTATAAAAATAATTGATTACTTATATAAATAAAAAGCTTGTGTTTTTAACAATTTGTTGAACTAAATATTCAAACGTTGAAAATGCTTAAAGTATTAAATAATTTTTAAAATTAACTCAGCAGTTTTTATTTTGTATAATATATTTATATATAAATTGTTTTTTTTTTAGGAAAGAAACAACGGATCATTTTATAGAAGTGAAGTTCCAATAGGTTTTTTTTTTCCTTCAATAATCTGTTTAAAAAATTAATCTCAAACATATAAAAAAGTAATACGTATTTGAAAAAATAGAATATTTTTAATTAAGTATAAGAATTCGATCTGTTCAGCAATTTAATTACTGTAATTACCTAATAAAAGTAATTATTCCCCTTTTTTCCGTCCCAATTTCTGAAATAACGAAAGAAAGAAGAAATATATAAGAGTGACTCGATTTTATTTTTGCTGTGTAATAAAGCGGTTTAAATATATATATACAACAATAAGATTAATTTTCTATATTACTATTTTAAAAATGCTTTTTATTAACTTAAATATATTTTTTATTAACTTAAATATATTTTTTATTAATTTAAATATATGTTTTATTAACATAGAGCCAGTTTTTCATCTTATAATGTCTATTAATCTTAAATCAATAAAAGGTATATTTAAAATAAAAATCTATATTATCAAAGAAGCATTGTGGAAAATTGTAAAATAAATAATGCTAATATATTGCTTTTTGATAATTTATTTATTTATAACGATTAAAATGTTCAAGACATAATAAAATCTATAAATGAAGAAAATAAAAGGAAGAACGTACTTATAGATCACAAATAGTAATAGTAATAATAATAATAATAGTTGTTTCAGGAAGAGTTAAGCATTTAATTTAAAAAAAGAATCACCAAACACTTGAAATAATAATACAGCTGGGAGATTTTAAGTATTTACGATGGCTGATAGTTTTTTAATATGTATTTTTTCATGTTTTTCTACTTAACTGTTGTTTAGTTCTTAAATTTACCAAGCAGAATGACAAATTTTTGTTTTTTTAAAATCCAGCTTACAGTCCATTAAGAATTTAAATTAAATCTAAGTTAAATTTAAGTTAAATCAGGTCAAAACACCAACTGTTTACAATGACTAATTTTCCAATGCGCAATATATTCAGCCTTTGTTGAATTTTATTTTATCATTTACAAATTTGTGTATTTTATGTAATATCGTTTGGTGTAAAATATATAATTTACTTCATTATATAATTCTAGAGACAACTTCCTTTCATCATGCAGATTAAAATGTCCAGTACACGAAGGATAGGACAAAATAATAAAATAAATAATAAATACAATTATTATAAGCTACAAAATTATAGAATATGCCAGTGCATGCTAGTGTACAGTCCAAGTTGCATGACGTACACTTTATTTACACGAGGCAATTAGAGCCAGATTTGACCACCTCTATCTCAGACAGTAATCCTTATATATTATTTCTCCTGTCAACATCCCTTTTACTCAGAAAATATGAAACGCAGAACAACGAATGAGATACCATATGAAAGGTTTTAGAACAGGCTTCTGACGTAGCCCACTTAACAATTCGTTAAAACATGTTTTTTATTAAAATTTTCTGAAATTAAAAAATTAAATCGGCATTGTTTTCATGAAAGAAATGAAAGGTTTTCCTGAAATTATTGTTGCCAAAAAAATAAAATACCACATTATAGGATGCTCATAGCAATTATTATAAAAAACACCGCACGGGTTTATTTTATACTTATGATTAAAAAGCGAAATTGAAATTGAAATGTTTAGATTTATATTTCTAAGTCCCATGGTTTTCCCGAAGCGGATGACGTCATCCGCTAATGCAGTCAAAATACGATTGTTAATTTTTTTTCTCGCGCGTGCCTTTAGCAATCTTGGATCAGTTTTTAGTCTAACTTTGATGGAATAAATTAGATGATATTCTGGCTTGACTAACAACTAAATGTTGTTAGCAGATATTTTTATCCTTGCTTTTTCTTTAGAAGTTTAAACCTGCATCTAATAAATATTACATATTGATAAAAAATGATACTTCTCTATTATCCCGTCGACCACTTTTCATAACAAAAAACTATCGCCAAATAAACGGGAGAACGTTGCCATTGGAATATCAAAAAATAAATAAAATATAAGAATTTAAGGACACAATTGTTATTTTAATTAATAAAATAACTACTAAATCTGTAAAACATAATGAAAAATACACGCAAATGTCGAATGTAAAACCACTAGATGACGTAACAAGCATGCATGATTCTGACATCAAGTAAATGAGACTGCATTTTTGGCGTTTAATCTTACAGTTTGGCGGTAGTTTTTTGTTATGAAAAGTGGTCGACGGGATAATAGAGAAAGAAGTACCTAAAAAATATTAGATTTCAGTGCGAAATCTTCGCACGGGCCCTCTGGTCCTTATATATTATTTCTCCTGTCAACATCCCTTTTACTCAGAAAATATGAATCGCAGAACAACGAATAAGATACCATATGAAAGGTTTTAGAACAGGCTTCTGACATAGCCCGCTTAACAATTCGTTAAAACATGTTTTTGATTAAAATTTGCTGAAATTAAAAAATTAAATCGGCATTGTTTTCATGAAAGAAATGAAAGGTTTTCCTGAAATTATTGTTGCCAAAAAAATAAAATACCACATTATATGATGCTCATAGCAATTATTATAAAAAACACCGCACGGGTTTATTTTATACTTATGATTAAAAAGCGAAATTGAAATTGAAATGTTTAGATTTATATTTCAAGTCCCATGGTTTTCCCGAAGCGGATGACGTCATCCTCTAATGCAGTCAAAATACGATTGTTAATTTTTTTTCACGCGCGTGCCTTTAGCAATCTTGGATCAGTTTTTAGTCTAAATTTGATGGAATAAATTAGATGATATTCTGGCTTGACTAACAACTAAATGTTGTTTGCAGATATTTTTATCCTTGCTTTTTCTTTAGAAGTTTAAACCTGCATCTAATAAATATTACATATTGATAAAAAATGATACTTCTCTATTATCCCGTCGACCACTTTTCATAACAAAAAACTATCGCCAAATAAACGGGAGAACGTTACCATTGGAATATCAAAAAATAAATAAAATATAAGAATTTAAGGACACAATTGTTATTTTAATTAATAAAATAACTACTAAATCAGTAAAACATAATGAAAAATACACGCAAATGTCGAATGTAATACCACTAGATGCCGTAACAAACACGCATAATGTTTCTGAGTAAATGGGAGTAATGTTAAGTAAATGGGACTGCATTTTTGGCGTTTAATCTTACAGTTTGGCGGTAGTTTTTTGTTATGAAAATCGGTCGACGGGTTAATAGAGAAGTATCTAAAAAATATTAGATTTCAGTGCGAAATCTTCGCACGGGTCCTCTGGTTGAGATTTATAATTACTATTTCGTTGACCTTGTATTATTGTCATTACTATTAAAATTCTTAATAGAATACATTATCTTCTATATGTTCTGATATATCAAACTAGAAAAAGGCGCTAATTGTAGCAGTCAATTACTAGAAGAACAAAAAGCCTGTCATCAAACTTTACATAAAAAAAATCATATTTTTAACTGAGGTGTTTTTACTAATAAAATAAGATTATTACTATACTGAATTCTTAGTTTCTCAAATTTATCTTGCATAGAATCGGAAACAAGGAATTTCAAAATTAACGTCTAGGCGACCATTCACTGCTTAATCACAAACTGTGTTATAAAAATTTATCTGTGACTTCCATAGTACTTAGTAAATTGAATTGTGGTATATAAAGTGGCCTTTTCATACAATCATACATAGAAATTCGAAAATTAAATAAATCCTATTATTTTATTTTATTAAAATCACAAACAAGCACTCTAATTTTATATATATATACTAGCTGACCCGCCCGGCGTTGCTCGGGCCCGTGTTAATAAAATTAAACAAACCTAAAGTTTGTATAATTTTATATCTTCTCCCGATTTTGTATAAAATTATTTATTTAAAAGTTCTTTGCACGGCGACTGAAAATCCTTTATTTCCACTTTCCGCCGATACAGGCGCATTCTGATAAAAACGAACCTCCGACATGTGTTCCCGCTGCCTGCAACACCGTATAGTAGGCATGCAGCGCACGCGCTGCAAACTCTTTCAGTTCCATCTTCCGACGCCAGGGGGGCGCACCCTGTTCCAAAGAAACCACCTTCAGAACGAAACTCGAAATAGTGTCCCCGCAGCCTCCGGCACCGTATAGCACGCGCTCAAAATCCTTTATTATTGCTTTCCACCACCAGGGGACGCAATTACGAACATCCAACGAACAATCTATACGAACATCCAACGAACATCCATACGAACATCCATACGAACATCCATTGGAATATCCAACGAACATCCATACGAACATCCAACACGGGTACCCGTTGTATAAAGGAAGTTGAATGAAACAATTTCCGTCGAAATCAGCCCCATGGAACTCTAGAAAATAATGCGTCCCCTGGCGGTGGAAGGTGGAACTAAAATCTGTAACACAAAAGAAAACCAAGTCGAATCATCCAAAGGCCGCTGTGATCGGGCCCATAGAACCCGAGTTAAGAATGCACAGTTAGATAATGAAACCTATAGGATTGCCCGCCAGGGGGCACTTGGTCAAGTGCTCAACAACAATTCATTTACTTTGATTGTTGGTATCCATCAGGTATGTACGGGTTGTGTACTTTTATTAGGAACATAAATTTATTTTTTACGAAAATCCTTATTTGAAATTTCCTGTATTCTCTATACATAACATTTAAAAAATGCTACGTTAGAAGCTAAAAATGTTATATTTCTTAAATGGAATTTGTTTTGTGTAACTCAGAGCAATGCGTTAACCCTCTCCCCCTCCATACCCTCAAATATAACGAATAATTTGTTCAAGAAAACCACCTTCACTTACATTAATGCGAACATTAAAAAAATAATAAATTTTTTTTCTGATAATTAGAATATAAGGAAGAAGCTACGCTAAAATAGCCGGAAGATGACATACCTTCCCATCCTCAATTCCAAATCTATATCTTAATTAGTTATCTAAATTTTTGTTCATTAGTAAAAATTGGCAATTATTTCCTTTCATTTTCGCGAACTAAATAGAGGGGTCGGCCAGAGAAACAGATCTCTTTGTAGTTCAGTTTTTAATAAAAGCAGATCCCTGTCTGAAACTTTCTCGTATTTTTCACTGGCAGTTTTTTGCATAAATTAAAAAAAATTACGACCGATTTTTTCAAAAATCACATAGTCGAGTGCAGAATTTTTTTTTTACATATGCTCAGAAATTTTCAAATTGATATCTTAATTAGTTTTCTTAAAATTCTCTAATTAGTAAAATAATTTCGAATTCGTTCATTTCTGCTTGCAAATCCAGAACAGCAGTTTTTTGTTTTAGCCCTTTTGATTTAAAAGATGGCATTTTCGATACGATGTTTAATGAGATTATAATTAATATTTTGGGTAATTGTTAAAATATTAAAATTCTGAGATGTAGGCGCACATGGCCAAACCGTGGACTATCCACACCTAAATTTTCAGACTTCTAGGTGGGCTAGATTTTGCTAGCCATCACAAACAAACAGACACACACACACACACAGACAGACAGACACACAAAGACACACAAACACACAGAGCGAAACTTTATTTTATTAGTATAGTATATATATAGAATTATCTAACACAGTGAAAATATATAAAATAAAATTTTATTTTAAATTCAAACTTTTCCTAATTTTGATATGCAAGTCATTTTAGGTATAAAAGTATGGAATTCTTTCTAAATTTCATTATCTTGAAAAAAAAAAAGCATTTTTATATTTACATGACAAGATCTAATAAATGAAATTAAATTGAGCTTACACGAGTTCAAGCTTCATCAAATATGAAGAACAGTACATATATCTACCAAAAGAGTTATCTTAATAATATATATATATATATATATATATCCACATTATGCTCATTGCAGAGATAAATCACTTACGCAATGTATTATGCAAATTAATATAGAAGGGATTTTTTCTACAAGTTTTTTTTAATATTAAACAAAATGTTAGATAATATCTGTGGTTTAATTCGTTATTTTTTAAAATATATATAAAAACATGATTATGTACTTTTTTTTTCAAGTTATATATACAAATACTAGACCCGTTACTACTAAACTGATGTAAAAAAAAAAAAAAAAAAAAAAAAAAAAAATCAGTAATTTAAATTTACTTAAACTGTCATTTTAAGTTGCACAAACTGCCATTTGCGTGCACAGTTTAATGAAAAACATTGTGACTTTTAGGTATTTTCCATTACAAACAGTAAGAAGTTATCTATTACAGTCGTCCTGAAGAATGCAATTCCAGAAAATTTTATTTTCACTGATCATGAACTTAATACACCCAAAAACCTTGATATCTAATTTTATTTATGCGGTAGTACACGTATTTATAAACAGATTTGTGTCTGAATGAGCATTAGCACACACCTTACCAATGTTGACCGCGTTCATTGGCCCTCTAGACCCGTCATAATCTTTCAAACAGGCGTCTAGATAAAAATTCGAAATATATACAAAATATATAGAAAATAAGTAAAAAATTAACAAATCTCCCTTTCTCCCATCTTCTCCACCAGATCATTTTTGAGTTCACCTCTATCTTAAAAAGTTGATGACATAAAGCAATTTGAAGTTCCAGACTGGTTAAAAATGTAATACGAGGGTGGTTCAATAATTATTATTCCTGACCTATAAGCAACATTATTTTTCCACAAATTCTCCTTTCACAGTAATATACTTTTGCCACCTATGCTGAAAAGCCACTTCGCCTGCTTCAAAGAAAGTGTCTGGCTGAGCTGAGAGTCATTCCTCCACAGCTTCCATAACAACTGTTCTCGAGTGAGACTTCATCCCCCTGAGGTGCTCCTTCAACTTAGATAACAAATGAAAGGCACTAGATGCGAGGTCTGAAGAGTAGGGAGGATGTTCCAACACATCAAAACAAGTTGCCTGGATTGCGGCATCAGTAACATGGCTTCTGTGAGTCGGAGGATTGTCCTGGTGGAATAGCACTTTTTGCTGCAACATCCCGCACCGTTTGTCCTTGATTGTTTCGCGTAATTTAGGGATTAGAGCTGCATAATTGGCCCCCGTGAAAAGTGTGTCCAGCTTCCAGGTAGTCAATAAGAAGCACACCCTTCGCATCCCAAAAAAATGTGGCGAAAACCTTGCGCGCTGACGCTTGCACCTTGAACTTGCGGAGGGGAAGTGAACTGCTGTGCCGCCACTCCATACTTTGTCGTTTGGACTCGGAATAACAGTGATGTAGCCACGTCTTATCCACTGTCACAAATCTATCACAGAACTGTTCCAGGTCTCTCTCCATCAACTCCAGACCAGTCCTTATACATTTAACTCTGTCTTTATTTTGTTGAAGGGATAACATTTTGGGTGACCAACACGCTGACACTTTTCTGTAACCCAAGTGTTCGTGCACAATGGTTTCAATTGAGCCTACAGAGATGTGCAAGATGTCTGCTAACTATTGCACGATGATTCGTCTATATGCCATAATCGTGTCATGCACAGCATCAATGTTTTCTGGGGTGCAAGCTGTTGTTGGAGGACCAGCACCAGGGTCCTGTTGACAGCATTCCCTGCCGCAACGGAATTCGTGGCACCAGTTCTTTACCACATGGTAGAAAGGGGCCCTAGCACCCATTATTCTGACCATGTCCTCATGAATCTTCTTTGGGGTTAACTCTTTTTCTGGAAGTACTTGATGACAGCTTGTTGTTCAGTTTTCTCAATTTTTCAAGCTAGGTGCCACCTCTCACACATAAAACGATATATATATTTTTTAATATAGCAGCTACGGTTCTGAAATTTAGCATATAGACATCGAAGACATTTGTCTTCAATATTCCACATCAACCATCGCATTACAAATATTTTATACACACTCGAGACAATAATTATTGAACTACCCTCGTACAAGACAGCGGATATTATATCACACTATTACAACTCTCATACACTTAAAATTACAAAATAATATCATACAATGACGTCATATTTAAAAGCCAAATTTACTGATTTTCCTAAAGTATCCACAGACATGCATGCACGTGCATTCCTACGGAATAACCGTGATCGCCAGCGTCAACCTATCGCCATCCATGGCAATACTTATTGAATTATAGCCAAGTTTCGCGACAAATATAAATTGTAACGGAAGCCAACTTGGTGACAACAGCTTACTAATTTCTCGAATTTTTTATTCCAATTTAATATTGGCGAAAACTAGCAATCTTATATTATCATGTTCCACGCATTTTAGCTTTCATGTTTTCAAGTAAAATTAACTCAATTTTTTAAACTAACGACTATCATATGTACCTTTATCTCTCGATACAGGCCAGATGGACGTTAGCATTTGTCAAATAAAAAATTGTAAAATGCCTGTTTGTCTATTTTTTCAATAAAACCGTATTATTTTAGCTGTCCTTGTACTGTCTCACCTTATTCTAAAACATAATCTAGATATTTGTGTACTATCATGATATTCACATTCTCTCCTACATGTGGTAATTTTTCATAACATCTTTTCAATGGTAAAAACTTAAGAGAAAATTATATATAGAATTTTTTCTCTTAGGTTTTCAGTGGTAATTTTGAACTGGAAGTTTACTAACATACCTGCATTCAGTGTTACATCTTTGAGCAATTGTATAAGATATGTATATTTTTTTAATTATTAAGAGATAACCGGTGGAACAATGTGAGCCTTTCGTATTGAGGTGTTTGAAATTATTTTCTTTGAATTTCCTGATACATTGTTTACATTTAAATTTTAATTAATTGCAGATTTTCATCAAAGAGTATGTTTTAATTACTATGTCAAATGCCTGTTCAGAAATCTTTTGTATGATACCTCATTGATTGTTGTGCGTTTTATTTGGCTTAAAAAATTGGTATTAACATCAGAAATAATATGCAGGATAGTGCATTTATAAACATAAATATATATTATATTATTTTACACCGTAAGAAAGCGTTTCGTAAATTAAGTAATTACTTTTTCCAAAAACAATTTATTTTCCTATTAATAGAAAAGTCTTGGAAAAATACGCATTCCAGCTGCTTTTGTATGTTGAATGAAAGTTTATAAAAATAACTTTTTATGACCAAAATGTCGCCAAATCAACTAAGTTGACTACTAATGTTTTAGACGTGGAATGAAAAGTAATTAAATATTACTCATATGACTAGAAAAAAAATATAATTTAGCATTGATGCATAAGACATGAGTAACATGCAAACTTGTTTTAAATTGAAATAGTTACATTGATCGGATATAGATTATGTAAGAAATGTATTAAAAATTAAATAAAAAAATTAATAGCTAAAATACCAAAAATTAATAGCTCGAAAAGTATTTCTCACAAAATTGTTAGAAAAACTGCGTTAGAAAGTAAAAAAAAAATAGTATTTTTCTTGATATAAATTTAGAATCTAATGATTATGCCGTTTTTCAAATATTGAATTTCAAAAATTACCAAACTTCACAATAAAGTTCCATAGCGATGTTACAGTTAACGATAATACAGTTTTTTTCAAATATTAATTAATTAATTAAATTTTATTATTTAATTTTAGTTTTATACTTCATTTCTGTTCAAAAGTATAGACTCACTCCACATTTATTGTCTCCTTCGTCCGCGAGCCACCTGATCTACGTCCGTGAATAGCCCCATTATCTTTTTACGTGTGAAGCTAAGACTATAAATATGGAGTGGGTCTATACTTTTGAACAGAAATGAAATATAAAATTAAAATTAATTAATTAAATTTAATTAATGAATTAATATTTAAAAAAACTGTATTAACATCAATTGCCATCCAGTACAAGTTTTAAAAAAAATATTTGAACTTGATAGGATGAATAGAAAATATTTTATTAACGATTGAAATTTTTAACAAGATATATAAATATATAGAGAGTGTGAGCTAATAGTAGGAATTGAAAAAATATCAAGTAGATTTGATAATGTATTTTTAATTATTTTTTTAACTATTTAAAAAATGTTTGATGAAAAAAAGAATTATTATTATTATTATTATTATTATTATTATTATTATTATTATTATTATTATTATTATTATTATTATTATTATTATTATTATTATTATTACTGTGAATTTACTAAAACGGTTTAACACACATTTTCACAACTCACCAACTCATGAAGAAAGTGTCTGTGTTATTGAAACTAAATATGCTTAAATGCGATGTATAAATATTAGGATGATTCTAATTGAGAAGCCTAAGAACGTATCAATAGCTAAAAGTTGTAAAAATAAGTGTCCGATTAATAATTGGTAATATTTCCATATTATTTTCACTATTTTTGAAAGACGAAACATCATTGTGTTCACACACAATTATTATCAACAATTATTATCAACAATCTATATTAGGTTCGTAAATTTGGTAAATAATCAAATTTTGAATAATAGAATTTATTTATATTCTTGGAAATTATATGAAGAAAATACAAGAAATAGAGATTGATCCATTTTGGCTTCAAACATGATTTCTGTAGCTTTTGAAATAAAATTTTCTAATTCGGGTACATAGTTGACTGATGTCAGGCAGTTATCTACCTAAAATTATTTCACAAGTTTCTCTACTACTTGTTTATTTTCTCCATTAACATTATTCAAATGACATTGACCAATATTAGGAAATACATGATAATTACACATTTTTATTTCAGTTAGGGTTATCATTTTAGGGTTGCTTAGTTAAGATTAGTTGAATGACACAGAAATGTGATTCCTACTGTCTTGTGCTTGTGTTTACACAGATTTATCTCTTTTCTTCTTGTGTCTTTAACGATTTATTTTAATACATTCACTACGAATGTCCTATATAGGGCATTATGTTTTTTATTACTATTACATATTTCTGAATATTAATCTCCATTACATTAATACGCAAAACTTCTCAAATAATTCTAGAATTACTATTCGTTAATAGTGGAGTTGAAAAATAATAGCTGTAAACTCCCTATACAGCACAAATATATTTCACTCGACCCGAAAGTGTTAAGAAATAATATTTAAGAATTGCGAGTTCATTTCAATAAATGGAAAAATTTCTATATTTGTATATTGAGCAATCTATTTGTTGGTGATGAAATGCTTTAGTCTACTGCGTGAGTTTGTATACGGCTCAAACCATTTAAAAATATTGTACAACTTCTGTCGAATAAAAGTAAAATCGAAACTTAAAATATTAAAAACGGAAAAATAAGATTTACACACCCAAAATTTGCAACATTTTCAAACGTCTTAAGACGCACATTTTGTCTGTAAATACAAAATTCACATGTTTGTGATAGCGAATGATATGTGAATTAAAGCAAATGTTAAAAAGAAATTACTTTCATTCACTCGCATATTTGAATTTGTTTTTTCTGTGAACGAAATTATTTATACCGAATGGGATGCATTGGGATTTTTGACGGCTTAGAAAAGGGCAGAACCCAGAGTAGTGAAAAGCACAGCATTATCACAAATTGTTATTTTCCCGATAAGATATCATCTTATGAAGACTAAAAATGCATGAGGATGACAAGCAGGAACAGCAAGTAAGAATCCGTGTTAAGCACCGAGCAAAGAAAAACCCAAAGCTGAACACTACTCATATTTAATATGGAAACTTCCTACGACTTTTGGTATGAGAATTTTTTTAAACAAATAATCCAAAACTGACCCTACAATATGAGCTGCGTGAAAAGAACTATAAATTTACTACTTGAAGACAGTGTGAAGAAAACCATGTTAATTGAAACAGCAATGATAAGCGCAATGGTCGTTTTTACGAGAAAACATTATAATGGTCACATTTTCATTTGGCGGGCCTTAAAATGTTATTGCATTCGTTGAAGATATTGTTTGATTGGTGGATGAGGGAATATGATCAAGCGTTTTAGGTAGCTGCACATTATTAGAAATGTGTGCATATTTGATGCCCTTGGAAATAGGAATAACATTCTTAATCTTATTTCGTTTCTTTCGGTAAAGCAGTTGAATATTAATTCATTTTAAGAACGAAAATAGAAAAACTGATAGAGCTAAACTGATCAACGTCATTCTTAACAAAAAAAATGATTCATACGTATAAGTTGGCCAGCCTGTTTCCCAGAGATGAGCTTGATAGAATACGTTTAATATATTATACGCCATACAGAAGAGTATCTGACGAATTGTCGACACACAGTGGATTCAGGAGTTTTAAAAAGCTCTTCTCGAAAACTCCCATGTGTTCAACTTAGTTATGTGTTATTATAGTAAACCGCAAACCCTTAATAAATTGAAAAATTCAAATATTAAATTGAAAATTTCTATACATGAAATTTTGCTCTTCCATTGCATTTTCATTCTTCTACTCATCATGTTATACCTTACCATGCCTGCGAATAATTTATCTACCAAGAAAAAATTTCACTTTATCGGAAGTAATGCTTTAAATATTTCCCAAATTTCAATATCACTTAACCTCTCTGAGAAGAGCATATAGTGAGGATTTCTGCTATAGAATGATACAGAATTACTGAAAAACAAGTAGGAAGATAAAAAAAAAATATATATACTACAAAAAATAAGAAAATGTTTTAAGAATATTTATTTTAAAAAATGGCTCTATGAACTTAAATTTATTATTCTAGATTGCATTGGTTTTCCAATCTGCATGTAACACCAATTTTAGTGTCAACCAATTTAAACTTATTATACTATATTTTTTCATATATAATGCTATATTTCGTTATTTGGTTCCAAAATATTCTTGAATATTTCCATTAGATGGCGGTATAATTCAAATTCTTATTTTAAAAATATACATTGGCATGAATGTTGTGCATTATAAATAATTTTAAATCCATTCATGAAGTTCTGACCTCAAAACTCGTGCAGTTGGAGGTGTTGAATGTGTAGTTTTGTTAATTTTTAGCATCAAAATTTATTGCGAAGAATGGATTCTTCTCTTTTTTCTCTTAAACTGGTCAGAATTTGCAAGTCACTTCTGGTTTTGATTTCAAGGCTGAGATCCCCTTCCTTAAGACGTTTGGATTTGTTTTGAACTGTCCGGACACAACTGTTGTCCTAGCATTGCAACTGCAGGAGTTTTGAGGACGGCTTCATTAGTTTTAAGGCATAGTTTAAAATCATGCCTTAAGATGCATAAAAGCTCAACATTTGTATCACTCTCTATATAACATAACTAGTCGGTGTGCCAATCCCAGAACTTTCGTCTATGTCAGTCATGTTAATACTTAAAAATTCGCTATCACATCGCCAATAAAATCAATATTTTCCGTCATTATGTTGTACGTCAGCTGCTTGCGAATCGTCGGGTTACCGGGATGCGATCAACTGATGTATACTAAACTACGAAAAATCCTTCTGGCCTGAACCCACAGGAAGAGATAGCCTCCCTATTCCTTGGTTTTACGATTTTAGCTAATTTTGCTGGAAAACACGAAAGTAAAATGCGTGGAACCTAATTAAAGAAGATTCAATCCCAGTTCTCGTCAACGTAGAATTTGAATGAGAATATCGCCAAATTAGTCCTCTACAGCCAAGTTGGCTTCATTTATGGCAACCTACTTTGGTCGCCAAATTTGGCGATATTTCGCCAACTGTCGCCAGGTTTGGCGATAATTTGACGTTGGCGAATATAAATATATATCGATAAGCATATAATTGGAACAATGGTTACAACAATGAAAGAAAATTTGCCGAAACCATGTTAACTAAAACTCAGAAATTAAACCCGTTTATGGATGAATTCTGCTGTCTTGTTTGAAAATGTCAGCCACCCTAAAATTTTAAACCGCTATATCTCAGCCATTTTTTAAGATAGACGCAAAACAAAAATTGTTCCGGAATCTCCGGATCAAGGACGAACAGTTAACGAAAAAAAACTTTTAAGATTTCTAATTTTTTTGTACATCTTTTTGAATTTGAAAACTTTAAATGGCTATCACAGCGCCCCCTTTCGTCGAATTATCGCCAAATTCGACGAAACCGGGATGCAATCAACTAATGTATACCAAACTACAAAAAGTCCTTCTGGCCTGAACCGACAGGAACAGATAGCCTCCCTATTCCTTGGTTTTACGATTTTAGCTAATTTTACTGGAAAACACGAAGGTAAAATGCGTGGAACATAATTAAAGAAGACTCAATCCCAGTTCTCGTCAACATTGAATTTGAATGAGAATATTGCCAAATTAGTCCTCTACAGACAAGTTGGCTTCATTTATGGCAACCTATTTTGGTCGCCAAATTTGGGGGTATTTCGCAAACTGTAGCCAAGTTTTGCGAGAATTTGCCGTTGGCGAATATAAATATATAGTGATAGGCATATAATAGGAACAATGGTTACAACAATGAAAGAAAATTTGCCGAAACCATATTAATTAAAACTAATAAATTAACCCGTTTATGGATGAATTCTGCTGTCTTGTTTGAAAATGTCAGCCACCCTAAAATTGCAAACCGCTATATCTCAGACATTTTTTAAGATAGAGGCAAAACAAAAATTGTTCCGGATTCTCTGGATCAAGGTCGAACATTTAACGAAAAAAACTTTTAGGATTTCTAATTTTTTTGTACATTTTTTTTAATTTGAAATCGTTTATCCTATATAGGGATGACCACCCGGAAATTTAAAGAAAGATTAAAAGAACACATTTCTGACATTAAGTTTAATCGTCCAACCACAGCTTTATCAAGATTGTATCAGCGACAGATTATAAATATTGATTTTCAAAACGCAAAAATTATAGTTCCTGCAAATAACGAGTTTACAGCTAAAATCAGAGAGTCTTTGGAGATTTTATGTAAAGGAAATCGAGTCTGTAATGATTGCTTGTCTTATAATATACCTAAAATCTGGTTTAATATTTTGAAATTATCAAGAACTCCAGCGCCGGAACTAATGGACTTTTCCTGATACACCCCTACAAAATAATAGACTGGCCCCGTTAAAACTCCGTTACATAATTGCACAGTGAAAGCGACATCCATCTCAACTCAGTCAACATTTCCCCAATGAAGATGATCACGCTAGTGTTCGAAAGTCTCGGGATGTAAATAAATAAATATTTATATTTGTATTTTGTCACCTTTTAAGCATATTTTAATGTATATTTTATAAACTTTAAATACAAGGTGAATATTTTCATTCCACTTCAATTTCGTTTTTATTTCGAAACTTTCTGTTGAAATCTTTAAATGTCTATCACAGCGCCCCCTTTCGTCGAAATATCCCCAAATTCTAATAGAACCTACTTGCCAAAGCCAAAAACATAGAAAAAAATGTTATCCAATTTGAAGCATAACTTCATACACTTTTCGATGATACATTAGTGAAAATGGAACAAAAATATCAATCAGAGCGCCCCCTTTCGTCAAAATATCCCAGATTCTGGTAGAACCTGCTTGCCATAGCCAAAAACATAGAAAAAAATGTGGTTCAATTTGAAGCATAACTTTATACACTTTTCGATGATACAATGAGGACGGACAGACGGACAGACACACATTTTGTAAAAACATGTTTTTCAGAATCTCTGACCCCTAAAACGTGTAAATCCGACGAAAACCGGAAGTCAAAAAAAATTTCGATTACAATACTTTCTTCTATTATAGATAGTAGAAAGTAAAAATGTTATTCAATTTGAAGCATAACTTCATACACTTTTCGATGATACAATATTGAAAATGGAACAAAAATATCGATCAAAGCGCCCCGTTCCGTCGAAATAGCTCCAAATTCTAATAGAACCTTCTTGCCATAGCCAAAAACATAGAAAAAATGTGGTTCAATTTGAAGCATAACTTCATACACTTTTCGATGATACAATAGTGAAAATGGAACATAAATATCGATCACAGCAACCCCTTTCGGCGAAATATCCCCAAATTCTAATAGAACCTGCTTGCCATAGCCAAAAATATAGAAAAAAATGTGGTTCTATTTGAAGCATAACTTCATACACTTTTCGATGATACAATGAGGGCGGACAGACGGACAGACAGACATTTTGTAAAAGCATGTTTTTCAGAATCTCTGACCCCTAAAACGTGTAAATCCGTCGAAAACCGGAAGTCGAAAAAATTTCGATTACAGAACTTTCTTCTATTACAGATAGAAGAAAGTAAAAAGGAAAGAAAGAAGCCTGTATGATTATAAAATATAGAGGAATATTTTTTCTATTAAATAGCATTTTAAAATGAACAATAGAAGTGATAAAGTGCCATCTACAGGCTTTGGTATAAAAACATTCAAAAAACGAGAATACTTTTGAAGCAGCTTAATATAATAATTATCTGATTACAGAAACATATAGAAAAAAATAGATGAATAAATATATTTGTAAATGTCATCGGGTTTTACTACCAGTATCATTTCGGCATATATTTAGATGTTTTTATAAATATTAATTTACAATATGTATAAATATAAAATTTAGATTATTATTTTTTTATAATTCATGTCTATAATTCACTTGCGATTTTATTTATATATTACATTCGATACTTACATACTTGTCAATATAGGTGAATAATGAATAAAACACTTAAAATGAATAAATCAGTTCTAATTTATGAATTTAGATGATACGTAAAATGACATCCAGAGATTAATCAATGTGGTATTATTATGTATGATACATATTTTATGATAAAGCCGTACTGTTCTCAAAATTACTAAGTCTCAAAGTTCGTGGAATATTAAAATAGTAAGGTATTTCTATAGTAAGGTATTGCTCAATTACATAAATAATATTATTCATGCGAATACATTTAAGATAGAATTTAAATATTTTTGAATTATTACCATAAAATGAATTAACGACGTGAATATTGAATTACCATGAATATTAGAAAGGCAGGACGAACTCTATTAAATTCACAGTATTTATTTTATTATTACATGAATTGTTACATGGATAATATGAAATATGATTGTAGCTATGTAATTTATTCATAAAGCTTTTTAAAGTTTCAAATCTAATGAATGATAATTTTTTGGATCAGTTTTTATGAGTTTAAAAGCGATAATAATTATTTCTAGTACTTATCTTACATGTGGGGTGTCATCAATGTATCTGTTTTTTTTTATTTAATTTTACGCATACTAAATACATATTTTGAGATTCATCATATATGAGTTCTACACTGTAAAAAAAAATGGGTCGATCTACTAAAAAAAGTTTAGTTTTTCTAACAGATTTTTTGGAAATTACTAAAAATTTTTTAGTATAGTTGTATTCCACAGATTTTTTTAGTAACCGGTACCAAAAAATCGGAATGCTAGCTGTTTTCTAGTAATGTTGCTAGCTGTTTTCTAGTAATTCTTACAGATTATTTTGTAACTAAGTAAGAATACAAAAAAAAAAAAATTAGTCTTTTTGTACCGATTTTTAGTACCGGTTACTAAAAAAATCTGTGGAATACAAATATACTAAAAAATTTTTAGTAACCTGAGAATTTTTTTTTGCAGTGTATGCATACTCTAAAACTAATCCCAGCAAACATAGAACTGTTGGCTCCTTTTGGGACCAGTATTGGCGTTTATGGCCAGTGATGGGACATCTGTTAAACAGTATTGACCCAGTGCTGGCTGTTTGAAGTACGGCATAACATGGATTCAGGAGTACTGGTCCAGTATTGGATCTTTCAAGTATTTTAGGGCTACGAAATAAAGCTGGATAATCTACATTGGTCCGTTACTGCCAAGCTGCTTCAAATACTAGTAATACTGGATTGTAATTGGGCCATTTTTGTTCAGCCACCAGTTGAGATTTTAAAATTTATTGAAATAAAATTAATTGTCAAATTGTTAAAAGTTGCTAGATGAGGTAGAATTAATTAAATATTCCTTAAATGTTCTGAATATAGTTCAAATTTACGCGTATTCAAATTAAAAATATAATTTATTTTAGTATGAAAAAGATAAACACACAAACATACATGTATATATATATAATTTGAAATAAAATAAGCTTTTGATTTTAAATTTATTATTTAATGATTAAATACTAGGTATATGGTTTGTTTTATGTTTAACAGAAAACAAATTATCATGAAAGATTTATTTCATGTAACAGTTGCATTTAACAATTAATGTTTGGCGTTTGACAACATTTAGGCCTCGTTTCGCAGCGCAATACCGTTTTTTTCTGTGATTTCTGAAATCTGAAGGTAAGTTTATTTACTCTTAATTAGTATTTTATATTTATTTCTAAATAATGTTATAGTGTTTTATTTTAATACACTTCTTGACATAAAAAAAGTGCCTTAGAGTCGTTGTTGTTCGAAGATTAGAACGAAAACAGACTCGCCATTACATTACGCCATTGCTTTAGTTTAAATCTACTACTTTCCCTTTGTTTACATTTTATTTTTAAATTAGCATGATAAATAAGGAATAATTACACGAAACATTCAACTGAAAATTCGTATTATATATTTAAAAACTCAGTTAATAGTTAATTTATATATTATATAATTTTGAACATTCACACAATGGATGTTTAAATTTGGAATTGTCGTCTATACTTTTTTTTTCGGTAGTACTCATTACTTCATGCACTGACATAAAATTTTGTTGCTTGCTCTAGGAAATTTAAATATTGTACATAACTTATCTTACTGTTTTCATCCTCTCATTCAGTGTCGGAATTCATGTCTGCTACAATGTGGTTTAAAACAATAGTTGTAATTTAATTATCACTAAACATTTGACAATTCATGAAAAAAAAATGCTGTCAGCTGAAATTTTCAGTGTTTACATTCCAACATATAGTGTCATTTGCACATTACATAATGGCAGATTACACACAGTTGACAATAGAAAATAATTTTTAAACACCGAAAAAAAAAAAAAACTTATAGATCATTTAATCATGTCATGAGTTTATTGCATTTTAGTATTGTTTCGGGGAATGTTTTCATCTACGTTTTATTTTCTTCAATTTCATTTTACATATTTAATCTATTTTAGAGTTAAAAGAGCCACATGTGGTTATTTTCATCAATCAAAAAAAGTATCGACAATAAAATTAGGAAATTTTCCTTTACACATATATATTTATAATGTTTCATTGACAATGTAATCTTACACCATAGCTCATCTCTTTAAATGTATCTATCTAGTAAAATAAAAATGTAGATTTTTTTTTCTTTCAAAAGCATTTAATTTGTTAATGTTACGGTTTTTGAAAAACCTTCATTATCGAAAATTATAGAATGCTCTCTGTTGAAGATTTATAAAGTTTGAGGAAAACACTAATACATTTGTAGAGCCTAGTCTTCTCCTAATTTACAGTGTAACATGGCTTTCTAAAAAAAATAATTACTTGTCGAGTAATGTTATTAAAAAACTAAACTACTTTCTGAGGAACATTCCTAATATTTTTGACGTCACTTCTGGCAAGAACTAATATCTCAATCCATGAAAAGTGAAACAGATGAAAAAATCAGCGTCTGGTGGATTTTCCCGGGTTTGATTGCTCTCTGATGATCATGAGTGTGTAGTTTTATTGTGTAACGAACGACTACCATGAGTGATCTTCTGCAAGATAGGAAAATTTGATACGCCTCAGCGCTAGTTGCTAGTTGCTAGTTGGTTACTATTGAAAGGATTTTGGATTGAAATTTTACCTCGAAGATCTACAATCTCTCAATACAATCGGAGTATCGCTGCCGTGCCGAAAAAGAGGAAAATGAAGTAAGTTTATTGAAGTAACGTCAAAAATAATATCGATGTGGAAACAAAGTACTTTTATTTATATATATATATACTAAATTATTTAGCTAATCATTAATTAGCTAAATTACGTTTTCCTAAAAATAGCATGTTAGTTTCGATTAGTCGGCGGTTTTAAGATAGTGAAAATCAAATTTTGAGAGTTGCATTATGAATTATCCTGTGTTTCATCGGTAAACATTTCCTTTTTTTAAAAATACTTCTGCAAATTAATTAATTTTAGGTAATTTGTGTTTTCTCATGGTGAAAACCAAATAATTGTATTCTGAATTATTCTGTGTTTAATTGGTAAACATTTCATTTTTTAAAAATTCTGCTGCAAAATAAGTAATTTTAGGTATTTTGTTGTTATAATGCCCCCCCCCCTCTCCCACCCACACACTCTTAATAGCAGTATAACTTATTCTATAAACACACTTAAAGTAAAACTAATATATATTTTTTTATCATTCATACATTAAATTTTCAAAAATAATGTCTTTAACTGTGGTTTTCTCATGGTGAAAACCAAATTTTGATAGTTGCATTCTGAACCGTCCTGTGTTTCATCAGTAACCATTTCATTTTTTAAAAATCCTGCTACAAATTAAGTAATTTTAAGTACTTTGTTTTTCTAATTCACTGTATGTTAACTTTAGTAACTCATAAATATTTAACCTGCTGTTAGGTTATAGCTTAGTTACGGGTCCAATACTTTGATCGAGAATTACAGTAGTCTTTAATTAGTTATGTTAGCATTTTAAAAGAAAAAAACTGTAAAAAATAAACAATTTTAATTTGATTACAATATTGTAATAAAATTTTAGTCCCTATTACAAATGTTTAAAAATATCACTATCCCTTTAAACGATAATGGACCATATGCACCTTTAATGTGATCTAAAATTCGATTTTGAAGTCAACGGGTATAGTGCATAATTTTCTGCATAATATGAATGAGCTAATGGCCTTTAATTTTGGTCCAATATATATACACACACACATATATATATCATCATCATCATCATCATCATCGTCAACCGTTTTCAGTCCACTGCTGGATGTAGGTCTCCCCCAGATTTTTCCATTGTTGCCTGTCTAGTGCTTTAGTCATCCAATTAACACCAGCCACTTTTCTGATTTCGTCACTCCATCTTACTTGAGGTCGTCTTCTTGGTCGTTTTACATCTCTGGGAAACCACTGTAGGGTGTTTGTGCTCCATCTATTGTCTTGTCTTCTTGCAATGTGCCCAGCCCATTTCCATTTTAGCCGTTTAATTCTCTCGATGATGTCAAAAACTTTCGTCTGACGTCTTATCCACGTTATTCTCTTTCTGTCTCTTCTGGTTATACCTAGCATACATCTTTCCATACTTAGCTGTGTTGTTTGTAATCTTTGTACCATACGTTTTGTTAGTGTCCAAGTTTCTGCTCCATAAGTTAGTGCAGGCAAAACACATTGGTTAAACACCTTTCTTTTCAAACAAAGAGGCATGTTACTCTTCAGAATAATAGTGTTCTACCCAAAAGCACTCCATCCATTTCTTATTCTTCTATTGATTTCATTCATGATACTGTTGTCTGATGATATTTCTTGTCCAAGGTACACATAACTTTGCACATCTTAAATCTCAGTGTTGTTGTAGACGATTTTCTTTTTTGATGCAAATGAATTGAACATCACCTTAGTCTTTTCCAAATTTATTTTTAATACTACATTAATGCTAGCTTCTGCCAAATCTTTTAGCATATTTTGCAATTCTTCAGGGCTATTACTGAAAATTAAAATGTCATCAGCAAACCGGAGATGTCTTAAATATTCCACATTTATTCTAATCCCTTTGTTTTCCCAATCCAACTTCTTGAAAATACTTTCTAATACAGCAGTAAAAAGCTTAGGCGAAATGGTGTCTCCTTGTCTTACTCCTCTTCCAAGCTTGATCTTCGCTTTTCCTTTATCCAAACGGATGGTGGCTGTTGCATTCTTGTAGATCTTCTTTATGATATTGATGTAAGGTTTGTCTATACCAATGTCCTCCAGAGAAGTAATTACTGCAGATGTGTAGACCGAATCAAATGCTTTTTCATAATGAATAAAGGCAAGGCAGAGAGGTAAATTATATTCTTTATGTTTTCTTATAACTTCCCTTACTGTTTGAATATGATCCATTGTGCTAAATCCACTTCGAAATCCTGCTTGTTCTCTAAGTTGAGCTGAGTCCAGAGCTGATTCAAGTCTTGTCGTTAAAACTTTGGTGAGAATTTTATAAATCACTGTCAGTAAGCTGATTGGACGGTAGTTTTTAATGTTTTCCTTTTCTCCTTTCTTATAAAGTAACACCATCACAGCATTATTCCAATCTTCTGGTACATCTGATTTCTCGAGACATTTGGAAAACAGCAAGGCTAGCATTTTTGCAAATTATTCTCCTGCTTCTTTGATAAGGTCAATTGTAACTCCATCTTTGCCAGGGCATTTAGCTTTTTTCATGCCACTAATGGCTTGTACAACTTCACCTGTCATCACTGAGATTATCTCCTCAGTTTCTGTTATGTTTACTAGTGGATCACGTAGGTTGATTTCCCTTTGATCTTCACATTTATATAGATCGTTATAGAATTTTTCGACAATGTGTACTATTTCATTATTGATTTTGGTGATTGTTCCATCTGCTCTCTTCAGTGCAAAAATACATTTTCTTGCAACACACAGTTTGCGCTTAGCTGATTTTAAATTTTTGTTATCTTCTAGAACTTTTTTGACACGATCACAATTAAATTTTCTGATATCTTCTGTAACACATTTTCTTACCGTTTTACATAGTTCTGCATATTCAACTCTTGATTTAGGATAGTTTTTCTTCATTTTAAATTCTCTGCGTTTCTTCATCAATCTTCTTGTTTCTTCTGTTATTTTCTTTGTTTGCTTTACTTGTGCTTCACCAGCTATCATCCTTGCAATTTCTTGTAGAGTATTTGTTAATTTCTTGTTCACTACTGTAACATCTTGTCCTTCTTCTAAGATTGATTGAAGTACTTGAAAGCGATTTTTAAGTTCTAAATTAAATTCTTCTTTATGTTTCTGGAGATTTATAATATCGACTGATTTCTTTGAGCATTGCAAAAGCTTCATTCTTTCCACTTTAGTATTTAAAAACAGTTTGCATCTAACTAACCTGTGATCGCTTCCAGTATTGAAGTTATTGAGAACGCTGCAATCCTGAATAAGATGCTTTTTGTTTGTCAAGATGTAGTCGATTTCACTTGTTGAGCCATATGCACTACGCCATGTCCATTTTCTTTGTGGCTTTTTCTTGAAAAAATGAATTCATGATATACATCTGTTCACATTCTGCAAATTCAATCAATCTGTTTCCTCTTTCATTACGCAACCCATATCCATGATTTCCTACTGAGAACTCACCTTTCTTTTTTTCCCCAATTCTAGTATTCCAGTCTCCCATTATTAATTTTATGTAGCATTTTCCTTTTTGATGCATTGAAGCTACTTCTTCATAGAAATCCTCAATTTCTTCATCAGTATAGCTAATTGTTGGTGCATAAACTTGGGTAATTTGCAGCTTGTATCTTTTTGACACTTGTATAACTAACCCTGCAACTCTATCTGATGCACTATCATATTCTACGATGTGATTCTTCCGCCTTTTATGAATCAGAAATCCTATACCATTTGTTTTTCCATCTTCTGTACCTCTGTAGAAAATACATGTCCACTGGCAAGATCAATCTTCTCTTCACCTTTTCTTCTTACTTCGCATAATCCTAGGATGTCCCAGTTGATTCTTTCTAATTCTTCTTCAAGTTCCTGTAAACGACTTTCAGAAGATAAGGATCACCCATTATACGTAGCCAAGGTCATCAACTTATGGCAGCCACGCCGAGCCCGGTGATTCTTAGCACCCTCTGTCTTCATGTCTTTCTGATCGCTGCCGTAATCAGGAACATGCAGACTGCCGGGAATTGAGGGCCGTGATTTGTTTTGTGAATTCATGGTATAATATGGGGGGAGGTGGCCAAATTCCTCCACGCTAGCCAAGCGGGTTGGAGGAAGCCCATCCGCGTCCGTTCCCCATGCACTAGGCAAGGGTACTAATAGGCTGCACCGATGGAAGTTGCGGATTGGACATTAAGTCTCTGCTCCTAGTCGATTCCCTTAAGTGCTCCTCTGAGGAATTTAAAGGGTCTTCTCCTAGTTAACAAGCAGAGGCTATTAAACAGCCCATATATATATATATATATATATATATATATATATGTGGTGATATTTAGGGCCGAGCTGATTCAGCAGTACCATTTTTTAACCCTCTGAGCATTTTGAAAAAGGGTAAAATTGTAATGTTGTTTTCTCTGCATTTTGTTTCAAATGCTAAAAAAATATGTTTATTTCAGCATTATAAAAAAAACTTAATTACAAATATGAATGTAACCCTTAAGAGTATTAATCATTCTTCAATGTTTTGAAAATTCATTAAATCTATAGAATTATATTACCTTAAACATTGCATATATTGCAGTGAAACCTGCAGCTTAGTGAACGGAATATTACGTTCCACACGCTTAGAGGGTTAATAAATGGTTTTTTTGAAAATAAGATGTGTTCTTTTCACATAATCACCAGAAGAGGAAGTTTCAGCATTTGGGTTAATGACAGTCATGTTATTACCAGTAGATGGCGTTTGTACGTCTGCATAAGAACAAAACTTCATCGTACAATACAATCAAACTTTTATTTAGAAAAGTAAACGACATCATTTGTAGATCTGGTTTCACCCGAGCCATCTTTTTAGTTTAGATGACCAAATTTTATTTACAGTAGAAGCCGGATGGTTAACTTTTATAAATATTCATTCCGAATCTCATCAGAAAAACTACAGGTCACTTCGCTAATACCAGGCAGAAGTTCGATTTAACCAAACAAACACCGTTCCAGCGCCCATCTCTTCGAATGCTATTACACGAATACGTCTAGCTTGCATCAGTGCATCAAATCTTCGAATGTTCTCCGAACGAACGCTCTCTGAGGCGGAAAAAGCGACGATATATCCTTTCAATAAGAGTAGGGATACAGAGATCACGCGAGGGCCTGTGCGCCAATCATGAGCCGGGATCTAACTGGGTTTTTTTGCGACGGCTCCAGAATATTGTAATAAAATGGTTTCCGCTAATTTTTGGCGCGAAGGAAGATTCTCGAAAAGTCCATGATGTTCGATGATTTAGCTATGACTCAAAGTGTTTTAGTTTCATTGATTACCGTTAGTTAATTGGTTCGAGAATATGGAATGATTTTGACTTTTAGGGAAAGGAAAAAAGAAAATAAGAGAAATGGTTTATCGAGTTTGGAACATAGCTAGAATGGAATTAGAATAAATGTTTTTACATTTTAATATAAGAAAAAGATTTTATGATCTGGCGAATTATTTTTAATATCGGAACTTATTAAAATAAATACAGTCTTTTTAGGAATTTAGAAAATTAAAAGGGGATTATGCGGGTTTTTTAAAAGTATGAATATTAGGGAGTTTTATAATTTAAAGATAAAGACGCGATTTATTGAACTAATTAGCAGCCATTAAAATATTGAATTTAGATATGAGGTTTTTTCGGAATAAATAGAGTTAAAATATTTTAATAAACGGAGGAAATAAATATTATAGAGTAAGTTAGACTAGTATGGAATAAAAATACTTTGGCTTATCGCGATCAATTTTAAATTTTGTTATATTACCCCCCCCCCTCCCCCTTAAAAACTCTTGACTGAACAAGCTGTTTTAGAAACGGCGGTTTCAGACGAGAAAAAAAAATATTTTTTTTAGTTGCTTAGAGTGAGCCTGCACTGGCATTGGCGAAGGAAAAGCAATCAACAAGAACAAAGTATAATAATTTTGAAGTTAACAATTTTGAAGAATGGCGTGAAAGAAAATCTCACTGAAATACAAAAATGTTACAATCTCACTTACCATTTGTAAGTGCACAAGAAAAATACAATAACAATAAATAATAAATATTAATAAACAAGAAAAACAAAATAATAATAATAAAAATTTTTGCTTTCACCAAGTTCACCAAGTTTACAATAGGTAGTCACAAGCAAATTGTTTAAACAAAGTAAAAAAAAAAATTCGACTTCATTCAAATTTGAGTTCATTAGACCCAACTTTTTTATTCAGTCTCTTTCTTGGATCGTTATAAGTCCTCATTTTTTTTTTTTTTTAAATGATTACTGCAGTCCCTCATTTTAAAATGCAGTTTTTATATAAAGGCTGAAAATAAACACATTACTCCATCAATTTTTAAAAACTGTAGTCATTTTTGCCAATATTTTATAATGCTAGCATTTTGTCACAACATCTTTCTCTTAAGTATCACAGTAAATTTTCTACATAAGTCAAATTATTTCCCTGAGCTCGTTTATTTTGTATTTGGGGTATGTTATCTTTCTTATATTCTTGTGGGATCCCAACATCTTTAACTATTTTTTTTTATTTTTTTTATTTTTTTTTCAAACATTTTTTCCACTAATAAATAATATAACTCTTCAATAATGTGAATAAATACTATAATAAAATTCAATTCATAAACATAACAATAATAACTTTCAATATAACTAATACTTCTCAACATATGTAGTGATTCAAAATATAATTCAATAGTAGAAATAATAATAATATAATAACATTAGTATAATTTAAGAAAATATCACAGTTTGTTTATTTATTGTTAGGGAAAATATTGGTTGAAGAATAAAATAATTACACAGCAAATAAATAATTTTCTTATTTTTTAATTATATAAGAAAGTATTTTTGCCAGTCGAAAGTATACAAAAAATATATATAATAATAATTTCAAAATCCAATTTAAATTTAAATCTAAATATTTAGAAAGTAAACTCTCAACCAGTAGTTCCTTAGAATAATTTTTTTTTCTCTGATACCCTTTTACAAAATTACACTGTTAAGTTATAAGTATTCATATCCTAAATGTAGAGAGTTGTTTTTTGGCAAACTTAGAATAAATAAAGACAACACATAACAATAAAAAGATGTTAATTTTAGTTGAGAAATGGACTACAAAGGCAATTAGTTTAGATACTTAATTTTCTATTGTCACACAAAACAATCACTGTAAAATCACATCATCACTATCCAATTATTTATATAATTATGGAAATATTTAACTGTTACAATTTGATTATCTATTGAAATAAATAACATAATATTAAATTTTGAAACATTTGGTTTAAGAAAAATTAAATAAAGTAAAAATAGTTCATTTTGATATAGAATTAAAAACATTTAATTTCATTTTTCAACATCAATTTGAAAATTCCTAAAATCAAAATACACATCTTATGCCTGCATAAGGTGTCTACTCAACCTCAAAAACTCTCAAAAACAAGAAATATTCTCGTTGCGCACCAAGAACATACCTGATAATGTTGAAAACTATTGTAATAAGAGATATTTAAAGAATTAGAATTTACTCTATTGTTTTTACTTTAGTTTGTGATGATGATTGTGATGTTTGTTGTGGTTTTGATTGTTGTTTGGGTTGCTCATGAAATAGTCTGAAATTATCTGGTGAAAAATATGGTTGCGAATTGTTCCATGTTTCCAAACTACGACCATATATACCCTTCTGACAGAAACATAACTGAAATCAAACCTTTCCTCTTGAATTTTAAAGAATTATAAGAATTTGTGAATCCAAATTAAGCACTAACCAGAACATTTATTCAATAAAATACATAAAAATCTCCTAAATTTTATTTATTATTTTTGCTAAATTTAAATTTAATATGTTGCATTAATTACCTTAGAATAACTTTTTTATCATAGTAATAATAATAATAACAATTGTATCATCAGCAAAAGGAACAAGAAGATAAAGATCATCAACAAAATTTTATTTACATACATCATGAATTTTTTGAATGCAACTTACCTAATTTTTTCCAATTTCTCTTCAAAATATTTATTATTATTTGTCATCAAGGAAAGCATGACTTTATCTTCATATTTATCATCATCACATCATAATTATTCTGAGTATTCAATTCTAGTAAATTTATTAATACTAAGGATCTCGGTAAATAATGAACTTATTTTTACCTAAGATATGGACAAAATGAGGTGTAAAAAAAAATTCCCCATTGGTCAGCTTAAGATTTATTAAAATTCAAATTACCTAATAGAGCAATTCAGCTAGGTTAACATAGTGCTAATTGTCTACATGTTTCAGAAAATTAATTTCTACCTGACCTAGCATTTTATTTAAGCATTTTATTAATATCATAACACCATCAAAAATTTCAAAGTTTCTATATTAGATATTTTAGAAAGTTGTTAAACGCATCATAAATCCTACATTACATGAAAATAAACAATAACATACTAAAATTATTTTTATATATTCACAGTTTAAATAAACAATAAAATACTAACACTCTATTTACATATTTACATCATGAATAATCTTTCAGTGGCTCATTAATTTACCTACAATTCAAACCACCAGTCACTTTTATTATTCAACATTTTTTTTCTCATAATAGCTGTTTTGTAACTCAGGTTGGCATGGTGCCAGAAATGTTCCCTTAGGATAAAAGTTGCCTCTTTAAAAAATACAGATCAGATCTCAGTAACATATTGAAAAACAATAGAATTCTTCGTAAAAATCTCTGATTTTAAAATGTGAAAGTCTAAAATCTATACCATTGTTTATAATATTATGATGACGTATCTTACTAAATAATAACTTAACCTTAATAACATTTAAATATTTGTATACAACTATATTTGCAACAGAAATAAATTTCTAAAACAAAAATTTAATCAGTATAACGTGGTATATAAAATCTTTAAATTTCAGAGTAAACAACGAAGAACAAGAGAATAAAACATTTTAAATATAACATGAAATAACAAATATCAATAAATAAAAATACCAACTTACAGTTACTCTGGACATATTTCACAAGAAGATTTTGCAAATCTAAAAAATCTTTAATTTTCTGGCAATACCAAAGTCTTACACTTTTTTAATCCCCTTAGAATCAACGTTTCAAAATCTTTTTATCACCGAAACTTTCGTGCATTGACTTACTGTAAAAACACGTCTCCGGTCAGAACTGGTGTTCCATGACAATCTTCCATCACTCGCATCCTACGTCGCACATATAAATCCACTCGATAATTCCTTCGAAAATTATTACTCGCATCCTTTGAAATACAGATAAATCCTGTCCGACTCCATAATTCTGTGGTGATATTTAGGGCCGAGCTGATTCAGCAATACCATTTTTTAATAAATGTTTTTTTCGAAAATAAGATGTGTTCTTTTCACATAATCACCGGAAGAGGAAGTTTCAGCACTAGGATTAATGGCAGTCATGTTATTACCAGTAGATGGCGTGTGTACGTCTGCATAAGAAGAAAACTTCATGGTACAATACAATCAAACTTTTATTTAGAAAAGTAAACGACATCATTTGTTGATCTGGTTTCACCCAAGCCATCTTTTTAGTTTAGATGACCAAATTTTATTTACAGTAGGAGCCGGATGGTTAACTTTTATAAATATTCATTCCGAATCTCATCAGAAAAAGTACAGGTCACTTCGCTAATACCAAGCAGAGGTTTGATATAACCAAACAAACACCGTTCCAGCGCCCATCTCTTCGAATGCTATTACACGAATACGTCTAGCTTGCATCAGTGCATCAAATCTTCGAATGTTCTCCGAACGAACGCTCTCTGAGGCGAAAAAAGCGACGATATATCCTTTCAGTAAGAGTAGGGATACAGAGATCACGTGAGGGCCTGTGCGCCAATCATGAGCCGGGATCTAACTGGGATTCCTTGCGACGGCTCCAGAATATTGTAATGAAATGGTTTCCGCTAATTTTTGGCGCGAAGGGAGATTCTCGAAAAGTCCATGGTGTTCGATGATTTAGCTATGACCCAGAGTGTTTTAGTTTCATTGATTTCCGTTAGTTAATTGGTTCGAGAATATGGAATGACATTGACTTTTAGGGAAAGGAAAAAAGAAAATAAGAGAAATGGTTTATCGAGTTTGGAACATAGCCAGAATGGAATTAGAATAAATGTTTTTACATTTTAATATAAGAAAAAGATTTTATGATCTGGCGAATTATTTTTAATATCGGAACTTATTAAAATAAATACAGTCTTTTTAGGATATTAGAAAATTAAAAGGGGATTATGCGGGTTTTTTAAAAGTATGAATATTAGGGAGTTTTATAATTTAAAGATAAAGACGCGATTTATTGAACTAATTAGCAGCCATTAAAATATTGAATTTAGATATGAGGTTTTTTCGGAATAAATAGAGTTAAAATATTTTAATAAACGGAGGAAATAAATATTATAGAGTAAGTTAGACTAGGATGGAATAAAAATACTTTGGCTTATCGCGATCAATTTTAAATTTTGTTATATATATATATATATATATATATATATATATATATATATATATATATATGTGTGTGTGTGTGTGTGTGTGTGTGTGTGTGTGTACTAACAAGCACTGAAAAATACTAGGTACTAAATAACCTTCATTGGGCCAGTAAAGTAGATTCAATCATGTAGAACCATTCCTTACTGTGCCACTATTTGCCCTTTGAAACGTTCGTGAAATTTTGATGAAAATACCATTTCCTTAAATAGGCCAGTACTTTCCCTTTAAAGTAATGGCAAATCATATTGAGGGCCAACAGTGATCCATTAACGCAATTATTAATGGTATTGGCATAGCGGCATCTGCCCAGTAAAAGCCCGCACTTAAGGGCCAATAAATTAAAGAAGGACACTTTTTTAACTGTGTCATTATGGCTAACGGGTATTAGGACACCATTGTAATTTTTGGTACAAATGCATTGGCCTATTTCTGGGCTATGATAGTCATGTTTGCTGGGATACTTCTTATTTTAACTCAATCCAATTATTAGTCATAAAATAATGGATATACTTTCAGACGAAGTAGATTGTTCAAGAAATTTAAAACATACATACCTTTGTTTGTGTGAAATGAAATATATCACGTGAAGTGAGAAACCTCTACATCCATAACACATGGAAATCACGCTCAATCTTTCCAAATGTAATGCACCACGTATACGGTTTCACTTAATGAAATGCCGGAAAGTGCCATCAATATTGATGTTGCTGTTACATTTTAAGGGTGAAAACACTTTCAATGTCGAAAAGAGGTCATAGTTTAGAAAAGTTTTGTAGGCTTTAACAAGAATATGAAGTGTGTTGGTGTTTCTGCAATTTATTAAGGTGTTAAGGGCAGTTAAATTTATTTTTTAATAATTTTTTTATTTTCTTTTACATTTTCCTAATGTATAATATTTTGTAGATATTCTGTAAAAATATCAATTTGAGCCAGTGTATATTGTTTTTAGAGATATCCTATAATTACCATTGTACCCTAAAATTATTGACGGGAGGTAGCTAATGGCAGCTATTAATAACCGTTTTTACCTGAATATTACATATATAAAAATGTACAGTCATGTATGGAACTACAATACATTTTACAATAACCATGAACATAGAAACTTAATCATAATTGTGTGAAACTTTAAATACATTTTTCTCAAAACTACTATTCCAAGGACGGTGATCCTTATATTTTAAAACTACTGGGCGGGTTTAAACGAAATTTATATATCATATTCTTGGCAAAAAAGAACTAGAACTAATAGAAGGAGTATTTATATTTTATATAATTTTTAATATAAACAACAAACAACAGCTTTTGTTCGTTAAAATGCGTAACTAGTCTTTTAGAGATCGCCAATTTGCTTAATTTTCAAAAAGAAAATTCGATTAATAATTAGATAAACTATTAAGCTAGTAAATTAATTCTCTTTGTTGTATTGCTTTTAGATAAACCACTATTAAGTAAGAATGATCATGCTAGGCCCTATTTGTCAGAGAGTGTTGAACAATCAACGAAGTAACGTGGTCGGGAATTAAAATTTTATTTTGAAATTTTCATAAAGTTTACTTGAAATGCAGTGCACAAACTTGGTGTTATATGTAAAATTAAAAAATACATTATACAAAAGTGTAATTTATTTTTAAATGCATATATTTCACGCCTCTAACTAACACTAATTCCTTAAGTGATGTCTGAACTGTGTGTCGCAGTTTTTGCATTAAAAAAAACACACTTCAATACGGTTTAAAAATATGAAATACAGTAAACTTCCATCGCTTTTGATTTTTGCTATATTATGTAAGGGAGGAAATCAGTTTGAATGTTCATAACAACCGAAATTGTTGCGGGGTTCTGCAATATGTTATGCCTGAGCAGTATTCGCAGTTTTTATATTAAAACAAATTCATACTCCATCCTTGTCATTCATGTGTACGAGAGTGTAATTAAAATGCTATGTTCGCTTAACGCTTGAACCGAGCATTCCAGAAAAATCAAAATCAAAATTAATCTTAATGAAATTAATCGATAGCTTATTGGATATGGAGTCGCGTAGGATTTTTTCAAAATTAAATTTTGAAATATGGGGACATTTTTAAGAAAAACCAAATTTAATATGGCCCCATACAAATAACATTTAAATTGCAGTAACAAGCCTCAAATTTAGAATATAAAAAAATCCTGTGGAACATCATTAAGAACTCATTTCTGGATGTATGTATTCAAAATTAAAGCAAGTCGGTGTAGCGTTAATCGGTAAATCCAAGCAAACGGGTAAAAAAATATGTCAAAATGTCGTTTTCAGAAGAATCTGTTGAAAGTCTTCATTAGAGGCAATTAGTTATTGCGGCATATTTATCGCAGTAACTTTTGTAACAATTTGGACTTCAAAAAGACATTTTGCGGCTATAGTCCAGATATTATGAGGTATCAGAAAATTAAAATAAAATAATATTTTTTTAATGTTTAATTAATTTTAACAGTCTGTAATTCTTCAATCTGTATTATTTTTGTTTAATGCAGTATTAATTCTTGTAAAAGAAAATGAAGTACAAATTCATACTCCATCCTTGTCATTCATGTGAACGAGGGTGTAATTAAAATACAATGTTCGCTTAACGTTTGAACCGAGCATTCCCGGAAAATCAAAATCAAAATTAATCTTAATCCAATTAATCGATAGCGTATTGGCTATGTAGTCGAGTGGGATTTTTTCAAAATTTAATTTTGGAAAAATGGTTTAAATTTTTAAGGAAAACTAAATTTAATATGGTTTCATACAAATAAACTTTAAATTGCAGTAAAAAACCTCAAATTTAGAATATAAAAAAATCCTATGGAACATCATTAAGAATCCATTTCTGGACGTATGTATTCAAATTTAAAGCAAGTAGGTGTATTGTTAACCGGTAAATCCAAGTAAAAGGGTAAAAAAAAAATGCCAAAATGTCGTTTTCAGAAAAATCTGTTGAAAGTCTTCATTAGAGGCAATTAGTTATTGCGGCATATTTATCGCAGTAACTTTTGTAACAATTTGGACTTCAAAAAGACATTTTGCGGCTATAGTCCAGATATTATGAGGTATCAGAAAATGAAAATAAAATAATATTTTTTTTAATGTTTAATTAATTTTAACACTCTGTAATTCTTCAATCTGTATTATTTTTGTTTAATGCAGTATTAATTATTGTAAAAGAAAATGAAGTACTTAGAAATGCTATTTGTTTATTGCATATTTTCATCTCATGAATATTAGTACAATATGTAGATAAGTTGGGAAAGTAAAATACTTCATATGGAATGCTAGATTGATGTAAATTAATTAATGTTTTTTTTTTTTTTTTTTTTTTTTTTTTTCTGCAAATGTTAAGACGATATGTCGCAACAAATTTCATAGCGAATATTTCCTCTTCACAAGATTAAAGTAATTTTTACAGTTCTTTGTTAATGAAACCGGAATTTAAAATAAATATGTTTTTAACACGAATACTACAAAAGCAAAAATATGTACTTTCATTTTTGACATCGGTTACTCGTTTTGTAATCAAGCAGGGCGGTCGCTCTGCCAAGCCAAGCTTAAAAAAAAAACGCCACACAAACAACGCCAAGAACTGGAATAAAGACCGCTAATGCTTATATACAGAAAGCAACTTCGCAATGTTAAATCGACAAAACATGCCAGATTAAAATATCAGATATCAAACAAATCAAGCGTCGTAGAAAAAAAAAAACGAAAACTAGAAGAATCTAAAGAAGAATATCTTCAATTTAAGACCAAACTCATCTTCATAAGTGATTTATAAACAGAGATATAGCTTTTTTTTTTAAAACGTCGAGTTACTTAAAATGATCACTATTTTCTTCGTCAAACTTTTTTTTTCAAACAAGCTACAGGCCTTAATATTGGGCAGAATAAAAAAAGGATTGCATTTTTGGACAAGTAGTTACGTAATCTATGTGCTTTTATAAAATTCAGTGTAAAAAAAAAATATTTTCTATCCTTAATTAGCAAAAAACTGTTAATTAACTTGGCGATTAAAAAATGATGCCAAAACAGAGATAAAACCCGCCAACGACCATGTACCATCTGTATTAAAATAGCACAAATCAGTTACAGGTTATAATATAACCACATCAAATTTCATCTGCAAGTCAGCCATTTTCTTCTGAAGATATTTAAAAAAAAATAAAACTTCACAATTATAAGAACACATATTTTATCAAATAATTAAATATGACTGCAAACTGTGGCAGATGATTGTTTCTAACATGAATAAGTATGAGAAATTGCCGGCTACGGATATGGATCTGGGTAGCTCAGTCGCAGAGCGTCGTCGTGGTACGCATAAGGTCCCAGGTTCGAGTCCAGGCCCAGGTCAATTTTTCACTCATGTTTGTTTAGTGTATTTAATTGTCTGATAAAATGCGTGTTCTTATAAATATTGTAAAATAAAGTAATCAGACGTAGTGTTTATGCTTTAAAAATATTTTAAATATATAATTTACGTTTTTAGAAAGATCTTTAAAAATAAATTAGTTTTTGAGGGAAGATGTACCTTCTAAAATGTATACATTAAGAGTTATCGCCATTTAAAATTTCTTTCCAAATGTAAACAAAAATTTTTAAATGAATTAAATGTGATTCATTTATTTCTAAAAATAAAAAAACACGGTAAAGGGCAGGCATTTCGTTCGCAGGAATACCTTTCACGTCATCTACTATATATACGAGGCGTCTTTTTCGTTGGCCTCGCTATATATATAAAACACAAACGGAAATTTCGTTCCGTTCCTTTATAACTCGAGATCTGCTGAATGGAATTTTATGGAACTTGCACTGTTCGAGAGATAATTTTTCAGGGAAGGTTTTAGTATGTAACACAACGTTCTACGTATATTAGCTATCGAATTATGATAGAAATTTCTGTTATTTTGGCCGAAAAGGTTACCATTGCTAATTTTTTGGCGATCATTACTGTTGCAGAAAGAAATGAAAAAGCTATACATCTCGAAAAATAAAAGAAAACTGTTACTAATTTTATTTAAAAAAAAAAAAAAAAAAGAAAAAAAAAGAAATAAAGACAGAAAAAGAAAAGTGTTTTGATGAGAGAATATTATAAAACGAAAATATTTAATTTAAACACGATTAGAAATGTTCATAATGCTTAAAAAATTATTCAAGGGGCAAGATTTCTATTGAAACAAATTTGGCGATTTATCTTTTGTTTTTGGCTATTTTAATTTATTTTTGACCCCAAACAATTTGATTTTAAGCTAAAAAGTGTCTTTTTTTGTTGCAGAAAGAATTGAAATGGCTATACATCTGGAAAAATAAAAGAAAAAACTGTTACTAATTTTATTTTTAAAAAAAAGAAAGTAAAGAAAAAAAAGAAAAACAGTTTTGATGAGAGATTTTAGGCCAAAAGGTGTTTTTTTTTTCAAGTGTACGACTGCATTTTCGCAGTATTTTTTTTTTATACTTTTTGGTTAGCCGGGCGCCAGTGATATATATATATATATATATATATATATATATATATACATGTATATATATACACACACATATATACACATATATCTACACAAATACATGTATATACATACATATATATATGTACACTTATATGTATATATATATATATATATATATATGTGTGTGTGTGTGTGTGTGTGTGTGTGTGTGTGTGTGTGTGTGTGTGTGTGTGTGTGTGTGTGTGTGTTCATATATCACTGGCGCCCGGCTAACCGAAAAGTACCTTTTTTTATTCAAATGCAAACTATATTAATGGCAATATACTTCTATTTACTTCTACATATATGAAATTTCGTTCCGGCTGCTTATAACTCGAGTTCTGCTGAATGCATTTTCTTAGAACTTAAACTAAGATAATTTTTAAAGGAAGGTTTTATTGTATAACATATCGTTCTACGTAGCTTAGTTATATAATTATTCTGGGAAGTTCTATAATCAGATCAATCCGATTATGAAAGATTAGCTTTTTTAAAAGATTTTGCCGAATGTATTTCGATGGAACCTATACTGTTAAATAATTTTCTAGGGAACGTTTTATTATATAACGTTACTTAGTTCTAGAATTATAGGGGGAAATTCGAAAATCGGGTGACCATTTTTTTTATCAAATATTAGCCTTTTCAATATTTGATTCCGATTATGAAAGATTAGCCTTCTAAAAAAGTTCTACTGAACGGATTTTGATGAGAATTGTATTGTTAGTTAGATGCTATTTCAGAAATGGTTTTAATGTACTACATATTGTTCTACGTTGCTTAGTCCAACAGTTATGTGTGAAAGTTATATAGTCAAGTGAACCCGATTCCGAAATATTAGCCTTTTTGATAGTTTTTACTGGGCGTATTTTTTGCGACTTGCATTGTTAAGTAGATAATTTGTAAGGATTGTTTTAGTATATTTTATATCGTTTTGTTGTTTTAGAATGATGTGGAAAAGTTCAATAATCAGATTATCAAAGATTAGCCTTTATAAAAACTTCTTCTGAATGGATTTTGTTAGTTAATTTGTTTGCATTGTTATTTCGATAATTTTTAGTGATGGTTTTAGTATATTGCATATAGTTTTATCATTCTTTAGCAAACCTTAACTGTAAATGACCAAATAAAAGAGTTGGTCCTTAACAGCTAAAATTTTGACTGCACATTAGAAAATATAATAGCGCAATCACGTCATTTTTCAGTAATGTGGAAGGATATTCCACGTAAATATACAGATTGCTTTCAAATACAAGGTCAAATTAAACGATATATTTCGTTTGATTCAGGGTTCATTTGTAGAAACCGACCAGCGCTGCGGGCGTAGCTTGCTAGTTTTCCTATAAATTAATGAAATCCAGTTGTTAAATTATTTTTGTTTTAGAAGTGAAGTTTCCATTTAAATTTATTGTAACAGTACAATGTTTAATTGAATAAAATAAGGTAAATCTAAGAAATTCCAAACATGCACAGGGCAACGCAAAAAAATAAAATAATAATAAACAAAAAATAAAAAATAGATAAATAAATAAATAAATAAATAAAAATCAGCTTTCAGAAATTCTAAAAATTGTTCCGCTATTCATATTATGTATCTTCGGGGTCCATCCTCCCACTTTCAGCCCTCCCACCCAAAGGGGGCACTTTTCTAAATTTTGCCGACACCTCTCATGTGATATATCGTTGGAAAAGTCTGTGAACGCTTAATCATAATATGCAGGGGGGGGGGTATTTTCTAAATTTTTCACATGCCCCTCATGTGATACATGTGTTGGAAAGGTCTGTGACCGCTTAATCCAATTATGCATCTCCGGTGTTCATCCTCCCTTTTCCCCCCTAAGCGCGATTAGCTTTCACCACCAGGGGACGCTTTCCTATATCTGTTCCTACGAGTCGGATCACGACGGGGTATGGCTAAGGCTTCTATACTAGAGGAGCTATATATTATAGGAGCTCTACGGTATGGCTCATTCGACTCGACATCAATAGAGCTTTCCAATTTTAGTTCGTTTTTTCACCACCAGGGGGCACTTTTCTGTCTCTGGTTCTATGGGCTAGATCACGACGAGGTATAGCTCATTCGACTCGACATCTATAGCCTTAACGATTTCAGTGGCCGAGGTTCATGCAGAACAGATTGCGCTACCTGGTGGTGGAAGATGGAACTTGAGCGTGCGCAGCACGACTGCTATACGGTGCCGAAGGCAGCGGGGACCCGTGTCGGAAGTTAGTTTGGTTTGAGGTTTATACTATTCGATGTGCAAATTAAGGGATTATCCGGTGCCGAAGGCAGCGGAGAACCAGGTCGGAGGTTCGTTCGGTTTGAGGTTTATCTTATTCGAGGTTTTACAAGATTCGAGGCCCCGATATAAATTAGGGGTCCGCTAGCGGGTGAAGCCAGCTAGTGCTAATAATAAAAGAGCGTGATATCACGTTTGATTTCAAATGCAGCGCTGACACTCTATGTACGTATTGAATTTTTATTCATTTCATCGATAAGTCAGTGATATTTTTTAACGGGGGATAACAAGTATTATAACAAGCCACATTTAGTATGTTGTTATTAGTTTAATTGAAAAATCTACTGGTATTTCTAGTTAACCTTTTAAACAATGACTGAAAGTAAAATGTAATTTTAAATTATTTCTCATGTTTAGATTATTTAAATTATGTTTATTCTGTTTTAAAAAAAATGATATCTACAAAAACAACTTTTCAAAAGTAAAAAAAAAAGCCAAGCGTAAAAAAAAAAGTTGTGGCTAAAAAATGGTGTGATATCAAATTTCCAAGCTATTATATTACTTTTTTAACTCTTTTCCATTAAATAAGTTATCATATATATAAGTCGAGTGCCTACGTATATGTTAATAGAAATCGTTTTCTCCTGTACTAAATACATCCTAACGAGTTTCTGAAAATTCAATTTTTTTCAAATTATGCATGATGGGTTTGGCGGCCATCTTTTCATATTTCTAAGCACCCAAATTTCTAAAGTAAAAGCGTAATATGTTTGCAATGTAATATGTTTATAACAATTTCAAACTTCAGATTTTAACTACGGACAGATAAATTAGATAAGACTGATATTTTGAGAAATTGATTTTTACGAGTATGAAATTATTAATTACTGTAAAAAATAAATCATAAGATGAATCTTTAAGATAAGTCATCGTTATCTTAAGACACAATTTTCGGAGCATACAAATCTATATATGAAACGCTTAAAATATTTGCTTAAATAACAATTTTGAACTTCGGATTTTAACTACGGATTTGGATGCTTAGAATTTTGTGAATAATATGCAAAGGTGGCCGCCAAGCCCATCATGCATAATTTGAAAAAAAATGAATTTTCAGAAACTCGTTAGGATGTATTTAGTACAGGAGAAAACGATTTCTATTAACATATACGTAGGCACTCGACTTATATATATGATAACTTATTTAATGGAAAAGAGTTAAAAAAGTAATATAATAGCTTGGAAATTTGATATCACACCATTTTTTAGCCACAACTTTTTTTTTTACGCTTGGCTTTTTTTTTTACTTTTGAAAAGTTGTTTTTGTAGATACTATTTACATTAACATCTTACGTATGTTATAACTTTTTCGTGGTATAATGCTTTTGATAAAATTATACAATTTCATGAATGCTAATAACGCACATAAATATTATAAAGATGTTTAAAATTTTATATAAAATGTCATTTGAATTACTTGAGCATGCAATAAATTAAGTTCTTGATAATTGAATTGTAGGTACCTGTTACACTACTACTTTAAGACATATTATGGCCATCAACGTTACGTTTACAGAAAACAGTAAAATAAAACATGCATTAAATAAAAATTCATAAAAATCTATCAATAATTAAATTGAATTACCATCGTTATATAAATAATCGCAGCAAAATGGTTTTTATTTCTGATTCTACTACTATATTTTTATAGTAGTTATTTCCATTCTGTTTATAAAAAACATAAAATTTTTATGTCGTAATTTATATTTTGATGGTCAGTGGGCAAGCATTGCTAAACTTTATGATTTACCAATAATTATCATCATTTAATTTTTAAATTCTTACAATCATCCCTCTATTAAATAATTGTTATTATTCAGTAAAAATTATATTTCATTTAGATCATATGAAATTTAATTGATAGTACTTTTATAACACATAACATAAACAAAGTTTTATACTTATGGAGAAATCCTCTGAAAAAATGTTACAAAATTTCCGTAATAAATAGATATGGTACAAAAACAAATGCGAAACTGAGAGTGCATGCGCAGCCGGATAGAACATATATTTCAAATAATTATATAAGCTTAGGTTTAGAAAAATATTTTTAAATTTAAAATGTTCTTGATTATCACACACAGTTGCAATAATCAGGACTTTCACTCATTGGTCCGTTTTTTAAATGTAAGTTTTTTCAAACATTAATCTTCTTTTTAGAATTCACAAGCAAACTTTAGAGAACCCTACCTTGGAGGTTATTTTAATTTCAAATGTAATAAAATCGAATCACGAAGAGTTACATTAAAATTGAGGGGTCTCTGCAATAGCAAGGCAAGTAGAGTTACCTTTATTCTCATTTTTCAGATTTATGTAATGTATTATCCAGCATATAACGAAATATAAATTTTATGATTATAAGCACAGAACATATGCTAGAAAACTGTTCTTAAAAGTAATATATCCAAATAAGTTATATTTTAAATTTAAAAAAAACTGAAAGTAAATTTAAAAGCTTTGTAACTGAAAACTCCATTTCGCTTGCCTTGATATTGCAGAGAGCCCTCAATTACATATATTTGAAAAATGGACCATTGTTAGATCTGAATAATATCGAAGAAACTCTATAATTCTGTAACATAAACAAATTTTTAATCTTGCGATGAATAAATATAATATCATATCACTTTGTATTTAATGTAACATTGGCTTTTAAAAATTAAATAGTAAATTTATGACACGCTGGTATTATGAAAATACTCGTTAATTTGTAGAACAGTTTAATAATTCATATCAATTAAATTATTATACATTGTTTCATCTGCATCACGTAACATTTATATCTTTAATTATATGTGTGGGATTTCATTGATATAATTAATGTCTAATAGTAAATAAATAATAATTTATTATTTTGAATATCAGACATAATGCTACACAGAGTTAAAACCAACTTATTTTATTACGAATGATTCTTAATTAACCCATTATTTGCCAACCACGAGTCGTGGCTGTCAACATTCAATATGAAAGTGTCTGAAAGAAAAAAAAAATCCTCCCAAGCCAGAACTATTTTTTAATGTTAAAAAATACTTTATTTAATGACAAAAACGTTGCTATTAAAGTTACCAAATATTATCTTTCAGAATTTTTGGTGGGAAACGAATTTCAGTAAAAATATCGAAGACTCCGCCCACATAGTTTTGGCAGTTAATGTATTAATGGAATACCCCAAATGTGTGCTAATGCGGAAAATGCACATATTCTTGACGCATACTGAATAGAGACATTTCATTCATTAGTTTCTGCTGTTTTACTGATATTTCATAGCGCTAAGAGCTTTAATTTGGATTGAGAATTAAAAATTAATAGTGCCCTTACAAACTTTATCGAAGAAATAATGTGAGTACTGATAAAATGCTGCGCGTCTGGGTTTATAATTCTTTTATTTTAATTTACATATTCCTTCAACACATATACTACGTACGCAATATTTCTCAAAAATAATTAAAATACAATGTTGATTACTATATATAAGAATATTTTTTATAAATTCATCTTTGCTTCATAAACGCTAATGTCTGTTTCGATATGTCTTAATTTTTTTTAAGTAAAAGCAGATACTTTTTGTTCTTCCGGTGCTTATACTCAGGTTTAAGTAAAATTTTTATTTAGATGTTTCTGTAAACTCCCAAAATGGAGCAAAAAGAAGATTTCAGATCATTGAGTAAGTTTCGTATGCCTTGTTTTAAAATTTAAATTTATTTTGTCTAGATATTTTCAGTTTATAATCAACGAAAAAAAATCAAGCAACATTTGATGAATTGAAAAAGAAAATGCTAAATATTTTTATTTCTTAAAAAATCCCTTTAGGTTTTAAGCTATGTAAATTCGTGATGGTGTGTGAAATTTAAATTCAGAATACTGAATATTAAATACTTCATACTAATACAGTTTTTCAGTCAGAGGAGGATCAGATTGATGAAAGTAATGAAGTTTCAAATGAGATTATGTACGAAAAGTGTAATTTTATACGACATGTATATGTTTTGTAAAGCTATATAATAGATAATATTTGTAAGATTCAGTAGTCATTTTAAATTTCTCTATCATTTGCATTTTTTATTTACGTGTATTGTTTATCAATCAATGTTCTCTGTTTCAATATTATGCTTTAGTTTTGGCATCGTGTGAAGTTTCAGCAATTTGCATGGCTAATTCATTTATTAAGATTATATCGCCTTTAATTTTCTGGCCGTAAAATGTTCCTTGAGTAAATGACAATTAAAAGAAAAGCGCGTTGTTACCATGGATTGTTCATGGATTATACGAGGGCATTTCGAAAAGTAAAGATACACCGTACGCTGGAGGAAAAGAAAAGTTCTGGCAAGCAGGTTGGCAACACAGGTGTTAACCTTGAACCGTTAGCTTTCTCCTCGCGGTCGTTCGGCATTTCAAAGTTGATTCTGGTTGGAGTAGGTCGTGTTTAAAATGGTTCCGCCGATTCAGAATCCCGCCAAATGCGAAGTGCGCTCCGTCATACGTTTTCTTCATGCAAGAGGTCAGCGACCAGCGGATATTCACAAAGAAATTGTTTCTGTTTATGGGAACATTATGAATCGACAAAATGTAACGAAATGGTGTCGTCATTTCTCTGAAGGTAGGACCGATGGTCATGACGAACAAAGAACAGGACGGCCATCTGTGATCTCTGATGCCCTTCTTCAGAGAAGCAATTCGTGCGAATAGACGTCTCAAATTGAAAGAATTGCATCGGATCATACCGGAAGTGTCAATGACAATTCCACGACGATGATGAGATCAAAGATGAAGTTAAAATGTGGTTCCGACAACAGGCGGAAACCTTCTATGACTGTGGGATACAAAAGCTTGTGCCCCTACTTAAAAAATGTTTGGATAACGGGTGTGATTATGTTGAAAAATAATAAATAATCCAGTTAATAAGATGTAACTTACGTTTTCTAAATAAATGTTTTTTAAGGAATGCGAGCCATTGTATCTTTACTTTTCGAAATGCCCTCGTAGAAATTGGACATGTTGTATTAGTTAATTTGATTTAAAATATTTTTAAGTCTTAAAAGCAGTTTTAAATGTCATAATACAAGTTATTATTATTTTTTAAATGTTTTATTTATTTCCTTTCAAGATGTTTTATGATTTTTGATATTGTTTATTCATTTCAATCTCACAAATTTGAGAAAAACTATAATTCTTGCTATATTAAACCGCACAGTTGCTAATATACAGAATATTAAGACACGTAAATAAATATTTACAAGCATATCACCATGTACAACTGAATGTTTTCTGAATAAGGTGCAAGAAAGCATTTTTTAATACATTTAAACTTTAATTACTTAAAAAATTCAATTATTTTTGAAAATAAATTCGAAACGGTCGTAATTATATCAATGGAAAAATAATATGATTGAGAATTTCACCTGCAGATTATCTTTTATGACAATTTTGATTCTAATTAAATGAAAGAAAACATTTTTTTAATTTAATTTTTTCGATTAAAATATACGATTAGAATCTCAAACAAAATGCCTCAAAGGTTTAGCGATTAGAGGAAATGTTTAATGTTACAGATAAGATGATAAAGTTTAAAAATATATTAGTATTCAATTTTTATAGTATACATGATCTTGATATAACTGGGGAATAGGACAAAATTTAAATGAAATCTTACCGAATGAAAGGGAAATTAAAATGAGTAACAACAACATCAACAAGAAATCGCGGTGTTTTGGAAAACGAAGAAATGTTTAAGATTAATTATTACATATTTCCAACTTTATCGTATGTATTACAGGATTCCTCATACATTATTCCTTTGTAGTTTTGTGTCAACTTTAAAATAAAATTTAAGCATATCCATCGTTATATATAAGAGAGAGATGTTAACGACACAAATTAAAATAATAATACTTATAAAACAGAACTGGACATAATCGAGTCATGATTTTAGTTGTTTCATAAATAAATCTTACTGCTAGGGGGTTACAATATCTATACAATAGTGCTAGTTATACAATATTTCCCTGAGTGGTTAAAGCATTTAGAACCTCGTCATTCAAAATGAATTAATTGTAATGAAGCAACAGAATGTGGATGCGAGTCTGAAAACAAAAGTTTTATTCAAAATAATTAACCTGTATTTTCATTCTAAAGATTAATTTTTTTAAGCCTAATTTAAAAACTCATAGATATCGTTTCCAAACAAAAATTTGTAATTTTGATATGAATTGTGAAAAAAAAAAAAAAAAAAAAAAAAACATATTTTAATACAGAAGTTTTTAATACAAATTCGTTTTAAATATTTATATAATTTTTACTTTTTACTTGTATACTAAAACATAGATATTTTTGTAATCTTATAAAAGGCAAAATATTTTTATCAATTGTAATATTTACAAATAAAGTGTTTTAAATCGTATCAATAAACATCACAAATATGTATAAAACAATATTCCATAAAAATACTAAAATTTCTATAATTACCTGTAATTTGTATTTTCCCATCTTCCCTGCAAGAACACATATTTCATAAGCATTTAAATTTATTCTATAAATATTTAATATACTAGCGATATGTAAAGACCAGTTATAATATTAAATCGTTTAATAATTCATATTTATAATCCACCTGCACTTTGTTTTATCAGTTTCACTTGCCATCTGTATATTTAATGATTTATATGAAAACAGAACAAAACGAATAATTCTTTAAACAAAATCATATGTAATTTATTGAGTTTGATATAAGAGGGAATGAAACCGAGAGTCAGATAGACGTGTGTTATATATGTTGCATAGTCAATGAAGTGTGGTAATCTTATGCCGTTATCAAAATTACAAAGTGTCATGATTCTCGGAATATGAGTTTAATATCGTTTCGCTATTTAATCCCCTTTGCTTTAATCAATTTGTTCATGCAAGTAAATTTATTATGAATAGTTGTATCATTTGTAAAATAGTGTCATAGAATTTATTGTAGCGATGCAAATATTCTTATTAAGGATTCTACAATTTTGAAAGTATATTGAGTATTGTTAAAGTATAATTTTTAGTCAGTATTAGTTTCACTATCAGTTATTAAATCAAATTAAATAATCACCCATTATTATCAGATAATCGTGGGAAATGTAGCAAGATAATATTCATCACATTTAAGGAAAAACTAAAATTTATATTTATTTATTATTAATTGAACTATATAACAATAATTTGAAAAATCAACATATTCTAAAACTTTTGTACGAAAAACAGTGTACTTAGAATAGCTATTCTTATAAAACATCAAGTTTTAATTCCAGAAAATGCTAGACTCCAGTATATTAATTATGTAACTATACTGTTTTTAAGAAACTTTGCATTTCACATATACAACAATGTTACAAAAAATTTTAGACATTTTTACTAGCAATTTTTAAATATTTTTAATCTCTAGCATTTTAAGATTCTTTCCACATAACAGATAAAATTTTGAATTTGACAGTTTTCACTTTATGTTTGTGTCATATTTATTATTTTTTTAAAGGCATTTTAATGTTAAAATATTGAAATGTGGGACAATATTGGAAGTATAAAATAAAAAAAAATATATACACTTAATATTTAAAATAAAAAATACACTTACTATTTAAAAATAAATAAAATAACATGAAAATATAAATTTACATATTAATAATTATTAACTCCGAAATAAAATCGTGTCATGATTTTACGTACATGTTTTCCCTAAAATATAAATCAACTTTGAATTATTCACGATAATTCATGACTTTTTAACAATAGAACGCCATACTGCAAAATTTTAGATGTTGAAGAAATGACAGTTTCTAATACTAAGGAATAATTCATACTTTAGTGTGGAATCTATACTTTTTTTCTTATCTCAGTACATCCAACAATGTTTTTTATTCCCCCGTTTTTTCATATTGTTAAGTTGATAATTCTTTTAGCAATGCTTTTTATTGCCCCCATTTTTTTTTGTTAGTGTAGTTAAGAGACACGAACGTCTTATTACCCCCAATTTATTAAATCTTTCTTTTTCAGTGTATGTGATTCAGTTTGTAATTCAGAACAATATCATTAAAAAAAAATTTTGTTAATTTAAAAACTGTTAAATGTGGAAAGTGTGACTCATCCACTCCACGCCACTCATGTTTTGTTGGTAATAAATTACTCTATACTCAGAAAATACGGAAAAGAACATTTTTAACACCATTAGGTTGAGTGATTTAATCTCACACAGGCTTTTGTAGTTTTGTGTTACAATGACTTACCTAAGTAACCTATAGTATTTTGGTTTATCTATAATACTGAGATACGTTTATTATTATTTTTTCAAATGTAAGACAAAAGACATAATAAAGGAATAGTAAAATATACTAATCTATGTCAGGTTGAGACAAATTTTAAACATGTAAATTTGTACATATGTATATGAAAAATGGTGATATTCAAAATATCGTGCTCATGATTGCGATTTGCCCAACTCTAGCACACAATAAAATTTAGCTAGGCATTTTATATTCTTAAAACTTTTTAAAAAACAGGTTTTTCAAACTATTTAGCTAAAAATATTAATTTTGGCTATTTAGTATACGTTTACATTAAATTTCTTATGTTATTTTTTACAACGAAATTGCAAAATAAAAATGTATGGTGTAATGTAGAATAGTAAGAAACAGTTGTAAAGAATTTCCGTGTTCTTTTCAGATATAATCCTTTATTTCAATTTAATCTTAATGTGTATGTAATCTTAATGTAATTCATATTTTGCATGAAACTTATATCTAGATCTGTAAATGTATTTGTGGGACGAACAAAGCTTATCCCTTTCAAAACAAAATAGTATTTGATTGTTATAAATCAAGTTTCTTGTTATACCCTGTGGGGTTGTAAGGAAAAGGGGATTTGGGATGAATTTATAAAAAACGATTAATCACCAGAAATTGTCTTTAAACATTTTTGAAGAAAAAAGTGTTAAAGCTTCAAGAATGATATGGTGTATCGTAAGAACCTTTTTTCATAAAATAATATTTTTTGTACCTTATTACCTCATCTTCCCTTAAATATATTAAAAATAAATAATTATTTATTATTACTGAGTCTACACTGATTCAAAGCAGTTTTTTTCTTGTTTATAAAATAATATTTTATTATTAACTTTAAAGCAACGACTACGATTTTTTGCAAAAGCATTGTAACAGAGTATAGTATTTAAAAATATTCTGAAATTTTTGTTCAGATTCCTTTTTACATTATTTCATTATTTGTTGAAAGATTGTAGCCGGCTAAGGTTGCAGGAACTCGAATATCAATATGTACTGTAAATGACAGGTTGCATAATATATGATTGCATGCAATGAAGCACAAGATTTGGTTCCCACAAACCCGGACTTTGGAATGCGTCCGGCTGCCACGGTGCTGAGATCATCGGGATAGAGAACCACTGATTGGTTCAACTGATTGATCTGGTTTTCGTTTGCATAATGTTTTCGGTCACATTACAATCTGAAGGGAGCAAAACACATACAATAACGCTGAAAACATCCTTGAAATTCATTTTTACAAAGTGGACTCAAGATATCTGCTGGCATCCTTTAGACATTCCGCACAGACCTATACCTTTTTAGCAGTGCAGCTATGAATGCGGAATAATACTCATATGAAGTTCTGGATACTTATGCCAAGATTTTTAGGGGTAAATAATGTCCTCTTACTGAAAAAAACTTCTCACCCATCACGCTGCATCAATGATCGATTAAGGATAAAAGAATCCAGAAGATGGCGCGTCTGACATATTATTCGATTTAAATACAATGTTATATGTGTGGAACATATTATGACACCTAAGTACATCCCTGTATTCCCAAACATGCACTTTTCTGTAGCTTGACGACACTATCCATCGTAAGTACGCTTGGTTACCTGAGGAACCCAAGGGCAATGTAAGATACAGCATGGGAAATCACTAAGAAGTTTCTTTCGGTCAAGAGAGACCACACAACTTATTAGTTTTGCTATGCTTTACGTATCTCAAAAAGATTATAAAAAAAGTTGATGAAATACTAGTTTCAGGAATAGTAAGGTTGCAGGTTGTATTTTTCATACATACAAAGAAACATTTTAGCTATATTTTTTTACCTATATTGTAATAACAATTTTTCCGCAACTGAAGAAGAAAGTTCTAAACTCGTGAAAACAGTTTCCCTCCACTTAAATAAAAGATGCATATCTCATATATAAAATTATAAATAAGGTGTTAGTCCAATAAAGAGGTATTATATTAAAAATAAGAATGGTGCAGATATATATAAGCAATGTAAAATGTATTCAATAGAATGAAATTCAAAAGAACAACCATGGTGATAATTATATCAGAGGGTGTTAAAAGGGTATTATTATTTTTTAAATTATTTTCAGACATATTCCTTTCAAGTATTTCAAAAAGATCTCAGGAATGTTTGATCTTTTATTTCTATGGTAAGCACTCTTCAAGAACTCTAAGTTCTGGCATTATTAAATTTCACAAAAATTTCTGACAGTACATGTCACTGAGATATAAAACAAAGTTTCAAATAGATAGGAACAATTCTTTAGAAAACTTCAATTTTGCTATTTACAAGAGAGGAAATATATTTAGTTTTTTCAAGAGAAAATGATAAATTTTCTTCATTAATAATAAAAAAAAATACTAGAAATAAAGCGTTAAATATGCAATTCGCATATTCTAGCGTGGCATCATTTTTCTATACACTGCATAAATGTAAATCAAACAAGAACGAAAAATCATGCGTCAAGCATAGATTATGTAACACTTTCCAACGCTTCCAAAATAATTTTACAAATCATACCGTTTAATAATCTGAAAGATTACATCTAAGTAGACAATTTGGAAAACACATAACATATTTAAAAACATAATTTCAGGAATTCCCAACATATACAATATTCGGAAAAATATCCGAATACTTTTATTCAGCCCTGTATAGGATCTATAGATTTGTATATATACTACATAGGATGCTAAATTTTAGTTCAGTTAGGAAACGCGTAGCACAGTTTAAAATTCTCCTTCTGGAGTTTCTGTCAATAAACGGAAATGTGTTCGCGAACTTTTGTGCTTCCCTGTATAGGATCTACAGAATTTATACACACCACGTAATAGACAAAAAGCGAGTTAAATTTAAAATTGCGTTCAGTAACTTAAAACGCACTTACAGGAATTATTGTTAACAGACAGTAGAGAATTCTTTTGTGTGTCCCTGTCAATGAACGATGACTGCTATACACACACTATTCTGTAGTAAGCCTCTTGTAATGCAGCTTAGTAATATATATAAATTTCAATGCGTTTGACATAGTGAAACATTATTTAAATAAACCGCAAACGATTTTTCTGCATAGACGTAATGTAACGGAATTCTTTTGACTGTCCCTGTAACGAAACTATAAGTGCTATGCACACCCTATTCCATATTAAGCGTCTTTTAATGCACCTTAGTGATATATATAAATTTCAATGCGTTTAAAATAGTGAAACATTATTTAAATAAACCGCAAATGAATTTTCCCCATAGACCGCAATGTAACGGAATTCTTTTGAGTGTCCCTGTAAAAAAACTATAAGTGTTACACACTTCCGTTGAAATAGGGAACATGCTATAGATAACGACAATAACATAAAAATTGCAGAGAAATCCTAGCATATTTACGGGAGTTAGAGCACGGCCAGACGGCCAGACGGCCATACGGCAGACAAACCGAAGTCATAAACACTTTTCAACTAGGTTGGAAAGTGTTAAAAAGAAGATCAAAGTTTTACATATCTATGTAATACGAAATCTTATTTGATTAATAAATATATAAAAATTATTATTTAATTCAAAGTATAGAGGAACTATTTTTATTATTACGAAATAATATAAGATGAAACTAGAATTTATTTTCAGATAAATAAATTTGTCAAAACAGGAGATAAATTATTACAAATTGCACTAACATATTCTTAATTCCTTAAATAACTGCATTTAAATATTTTTTTGAGTTGGATTAATCGTATATTTTAGAAAATGTTATCACAAATATTATTCCTAAATTTGAAATTCTAATTTTAAAATACAGTAATTACAATTTGCAAAGCTTGCAAATATGTATTTTTAACTTAAATTGTATACTTTTTTTAGTGACAATCACAATTTAATTTATGCATTTCATTATTAGTTTAAAAAAAACTTCACTTTTAGATGAATACACCCAAAAGTATAAAATATTTTTAAAGGAAATTTTAAAATTTTAAAATATACAGTTTTGTATAATTCGAAACATTTAAAAAATTAATAATAGAATGTAAATTGTGAAGTTATTAAGAATTGAAGAGGCTGAATATATTTTTTTTAAAAACATAATAGCGAATGATAACTCAATAGATATTGTGATTTACCCCATATGTTTAAGCAACAACGTTGATTTTATTTTACAATATAAATATTTAAAAGCTATCAATATTCATTAAAACCAGTAAAATGTAAATTCTAATTCTACACTAAATTTCTAATTGTATGTATTTAAGTTAAATATCAAACATAGATATCTTTAGCTTTGGCATAAAAATACATAGTTTTATTTTTGAATAATTTTATAAAATAGCATATGATGTTTTAACTAGTTACTTTGATATCTAAAAAAGAAAAAAAAAATCAGGAAATTTTTCTAAATTAATTACACTGATTTATGTTTTATCGTGTTACAGGGTGACCATAAATGACAGTTCCAGTTTCTTTACCTTATAACTTTTGATTTAAGAACATGACGACATATTATTATTAGAAATTCTTAAAGTATAATCCAAAATGGGCTTTTTTATAACACGTTTCAAGTTACATATGCGTAATGCTGCAACTCAAAATGTTATTAAGCAAATAACGATTATATTCAACCAATAATTAATACTCAAATTTTATCAAATTTAACAGAACAATATTAATGAATAATGTAATATGTATCTATCTAAATTTCTGCTCATAATCCATTAAGAGTTTTTGAATTGAGTTTTGGCAAAATTTTAATATCAATTATTATTTGATTAATAGCGTTTTGAGTTGAAAGTTGAATCTTTACCCCTATGTAATTTTGTTAATAATATACTTTGATAATAATACATGAATTACTAACAATACTTTGTAAAAATACACGAATTAATGTTTTATTTCAATTAATGGCTTTCTTCCTATATTTTATAATATGCCAATATTCTTGACTTAATTTTATTGAGATATGGTTTTAAAAACGGTTTAAATTAAACGGCTTTTAATAAAAATAATATGTTTATTCTATTGTAGTTTATACAAATTATTGTTTTTCTCAGAAGCATGTGAATAAATTAGAAAGAAGGATAAAATCAGCTAGATTAATCATTTAGATACTTTGCAATCATTTAGAATTTTAGGAAAACTACTCATAAGTCATTAAATAATAACAAATTGAATTTTATGATATGCCAATATTCTTGACTTAATTTTAATGAGATATGCTTTTAAAAACGGTTTAAATTAAACGGCTTTTAATAAAAATAATATGTTTATTCTATTGTAGTTTATGCAAATTATTGTTTTTCTCAGAAGCATGTGAATAAAATAGATACTTTGCAATCATTTAGAATTTTAGGAAAACTACTAAAACATTGAATACTAGCATTATATACTAATAATGATAGTTGCACCAAAGTTCAATGGCCTTGTTTACACTTCATAAAATATGATATCTTAACTTATAAAACTAAATGTGCAGTGGTAGTAATGAGGAAAAAAAAAAAAAAAGATTTTGTTTGTGCAATATAGTTACAGTTAATTGTAAATCCAAAACTATTATCAATTTATTTCAAATAATATGATTTATTCAATAGATTTTACATTTTATCGAAACCATGTAAATCCATGTAAATCAACGCTTCAGCTGTCTCTCGTTGAAATTGTAAATTTCTTTTAATTCTTTATATTTATTTGAATTTTGAAAGCTATTTCTAAAATTATATTAGAAATATATGCTCCTTCTGTAAAATTCTATTTTGATAAATATTTCGTATATATTTGGTAAGTTGCATGAAATTATGTTGAACGCAATCAACTTAATTTATCATAAATAATAACAATAATAAATTATTTTAACTATTTTAAATAATTTATTTATTTTAAAATTATATACTAATAAGTTTTAGGTTTCGTTATTGTTTTTTGAATTTTCTAAATGTTACATTTTTAAATTGGATTTCAATCCCATTAATTTTTTGCAGTGTTTTTTCGGACACAAATGTATTAACCTTTTCATTATTTGTAAATAATTTGTTTAAAAGATATAAATTCTTGATATATATATATATATATATATATATATATATATATATAAATTAATTAATTGTGATGCAATTATTTTCATGAATTTCTGTAAAGAGTAACAAAGTTAACATACATGTAAGGAAAATAAGGTTTAAATCATTTACCTCACTTCCATATAATTTATACCATTTCTTATATTTTATCTTTCAAATAAAGTACAACTACATATTTAATTTTTTATTTTTAAACACATATTATTTTCCCAGCTGTTTTTATTAAAACATTCTAATAAAATGTGAAAAGGAATCTCTGATCTTAGTAGGTTTATATCACATTTATGATTCAATTTTACATGAGGAAACTTGATAAACGTTTAACATATTGTCATCTTATCTTCTGTCTCCTATAAGACATTCTAATTAGCACAATAATGTCCTCGGCAAATTTTTCAAAATTAATTATTACTATGAGACTTAGATTATATGGCATAAGAATTGAAGCATTGGACACGCATTTAAAATATGACTAAGTTGAAATTGAATTAACAGGAGCGAAAATCGCTTTCCAACATATAAAAGAAGTTATTATTCTAAAACTACAATTATTCGGGCAAAGAAGTTAAAGAAGAACTGTCTGTTTATAACTACGATTTTTATGTTTTATACACATTATGCTTGTTCATCATCAGTTAGCAGAAGTAAAAAGTAAATAAATTATTTAGCACAGAAATATGAGAAGACATAAACTGTAGTATAGCTCTTTGAAAATAATTCGTGGAAATGATATTCTTGTTCAATGTACGTATTCTGGGTGCAATATAGAATAGATAAACACTGCATAATTATATAACGAAAGATTCTCAGTTATATTTTAAGTATAACAGAGTCAAATGTTACTTGATTTAAAGTAACATTATAAAAAATAAATAAAATTTAAAAATAAATAACATAAATAAATAAATGAAACTATAGATGGTGTTGGTTTCAAAATACGTATTTTAAAATACATCTTTTTAATTCTGACTTTTGTTTAATATTTTGGAATGTTTTAAACAAGCAAAATATTTTTTTTTCATAAATATAGCGTGTTTAACTTTTCATATATTTCAACACGATCTGTTTAGATATCTTTTCTATAATAATATATAAATTGAAGTGTCTGTCTAAGATTTTCACATAAACACCTACTTCTAAATTCATTCCACTATTTGCACGACGAACAGTCAAAAATAATATTAAAAAAATATTTTGTCTGTGTGCTTATCTATTTGACTACTTGTTTGTTAGATTTAGGGTCAGAAGCGGTTGCATAAAAAACACTAAATTTATCAGTGCACATAGATAATTTGTCTTGATGGAATCTGCAGTCTTTCGCATTCCGACATCCAATATTGTTTGAGAGAAGCAATGGCGCAACTGAGAGAATCAATTAATTAGCCCGAGAGCTAATTAACTAATTAAGCTAAATTCATAAACTCGAGAACTAATTGATCAATTTAAAGGAATCATACTGTGATTGAAAGGTCTAATTAAGATTTATAAATGAGAATACTTACATTTTTAGCGTAGGACAGATACATTTTAATTTAAAAACTGGATTGGTAAGTATTTTCCACAAAAATTTGAAAGATTTTACCAAATACAAATACAAGAGAACGGGTTTCTATGCAGTAAGTCTAAAATAAAATCAGAGTATATTTTATTCTATAATAACATATAATATTTAGGACTAATTTCAAGGGCGTAATTAAATGCAAATATTAAATTACTATAATGTGCCAATTGTAAAATAATAATTGCAAAAGAAATAGATACATCGTATTAATATAATTATTCGTGACATTGTGTTTATATTAATAATAGATTAAATATATACAGCATATATTAAAATATGACCGGGCACATTCGAATTTAGACGTTTTATCTAATATCCAAAGAAATATTTGTCGGATTCTTTTATAACTTCGGGAATATAAAGAACATGTTTGACATCATATTTTTCAATGAATACGAGAGTAAATATGATATCAAGAAAACTTTGAAGAAAACAAAAAACATTTGGGAAAACACTTAAAATTAAATATATGAGATTATCTGTCGCTTCAGCCCATGGCTATGTACAACTTTTATGTATTGTACAACATTTGTGTTTATTTCTGTAAAAAAATAACGTATATGCATGGAGATAATCAGTTTTTTTTTAATCAAGCAATTTAGGAATGAATTTTGATTGTCTTCGAAAAGTAGCCGGATGATGAGGGATTTTATACAAATTGTTATTTTTATATTAAATAACTTTCAACAAAGAAATTATATTTAATGTAGGTCAACGAGTAGCTTGGATTAAGATAACCCCAATTTTGTTGAAACTGGCTCATATTGACCTGTATTAAGGAAAACTAAAACATCAATAGAAAGAGGAAAAAAAACCATTAAAAATTGCAATTTAAGGAAAATCACTAATTAACCAGGTACTTTTAGAAAGTAACTGAGATTCAACTAACTCTATCGCCAATATGATTCTGAATTTCCAAGATAATTGACTGGTCTTTTTATATGCGAGTTTTCTATAGAGTTCACTAACAAATCATGAAAACAAATCTTTGGTATCGTCCATTCATGCGCAGTTAAAAATAATAATATACTCATATGTCATTAAATATTTAATATATTTATACTATAATTATAGAGTGTTTTATATTCTGTATGTTGTCAAGTTTCCAGATAGTGGAGTTAAATTTGGTTAAAAACCCTTTATGGTACAAATAAAAAACATGTGAAAATAATGTTTAAATAAATTTTTATAACTCCATGAATATACGTACTATAAATAAACACACATGTTGTGAAATATCGAAAATGTCTTGTACTGCAGCTGCACATAATTTCTAATAATTATTTCACAGAGTGATACCACATAGTATTTTTTTTCTTAAATTTGTTGTTGGTTTCATAAATGATTTATTATATAAACCTTCATTGAAAAATATAAAGTCAATCATTTTCTTTATATTTTTCGAATTTCTAGAAGAATTGGTCAACAATTTCTTTAGATATTCGACAAAACGTAAAAAATTTAAAGTGTCAGGTGATTTTCCGCTATATAGTGTGTTTTATGAATACAATTTTTTTTTAATATCTTATGAATGCAATTTATTTTAAACAATTATATACCTTCATTCTGAAAAAAAAATACGTGTCGATTTTTTAGTACTTCATCCGTATTACTTGCATTACATTTCAATCGCAAAAGGACTATTTTATGTGTTTAATATTTTTTGTGTATCGAGCTACGTTGAGGGATCTAAACAATTCAGGATACTCACAATCATATCATTAGAAAACTAATCATTGTTGCACACGTGTAGCAGCGAATTGAACACATTAGGTGCCGCTATGTATATTAATCTATTTTTTTATGGAACAGTTCTTTACCTTTATGGATAGGAAGCCTTTAATGTATTTCTGAAAATTAATAAATAAATAAATAAAAAACTTTGAATATTTAGGAGAAACAGCATGTTCCTAAAATGGATGCCTAATGGTGGTATTTTTTTTTTCAAGATTTTTACTTTTGCCAACATAAGTAATTCCGTGCATTTATGTGTGGTTTATTTCTCCGTTCTTTAGATATAAAAGGGATAATATCATTCTGAAATTGATATTTTACGAAAAATCCATTTAAATTTGTCCAACATCAATATTTACAATGGGAAAAAAAAATAAAATTACCAGTTCTTTAAGCAATTTCATTATCAATCTCTTTATTTTCATCATTACATAATTTTCGTCCTACTATTTTACATGAAAATGATTGAAAAATTTTTATGCAGTCTTTAAATTGCATTTTTTTCGTTTTCTGAAATTTGATTTTAACTATTTATTTTTCCTGTTGTACTTTGTCTAGTTTTTCTATATTTCGATTTGAAGATTTGTCTGAACTTTTGTCTAAAATATCAAGTCTGTGTTTAATTATTTGTCTTTTTTTAAACACTAAATGACATATTTATTGATTGTCTGTGTCTGTTGATTTAGAATTTATAGAATGTTCTTCTTCACCAGATATAGCATGGGGTAAATCGTCGCATAAATTATTTTGTAGTACTTATTCCTCATCTGTTACTATACTGGTATCAGGTGGTAAACAAATAATTTCTGGAACAGCCAAAAATCATCCGAATCTAATTGTTCGAAATAATTCAAAGCTTGAGCTACAGTTAATAATTTAACAGACATCCTTTCTTAAAATTCGAAATTTATGTAACGAAGAAATAATAATAATAACGATAAATACAAATATATCGTTTTGGATCTGATATAGTAAGTATCATATTTTATGAATAATACTTCCAGTGTTGTAGTCATAAAAAAAATGTTATCATGGCTACCGTATACGCTTTTGTTTTATATGAGAATCCGATGGTCTATGGAGCATCTTAATGAAATCTAGAAGACATACAGTGTATACCTCAGTTTACTCTCCAATACACCCCTAAACACTTTCAAGAAGAGTTTGTTAGGAATGAAAAGGAACATTTCAAATAACTTTTATAAAGAGTGCTACAGCATGCGTAACAAAAACCCGTATTGGGAGGACCAAATTTGGGGTATTTCGAATCGCTGTGAAAACTAATGAAGGCTTCATTGCTCCCATTTTGGGAACAACTTTTTATTTCGGCAATTGTGATTGATCTATTATACTTATTAAGTCCAGATTGAAGTTGTTTTATATAATAGGCAGTTATAAACATATGTTATCTAAAAAATATAATTTTTATTATAGTTTTTTTTAATTCTTTCGAAAATTGCCAAGAAGCTAAAATTCGCCTTTTTTAACACGGTTTACAAAATAGAAAATTCAAATGAAACTTTTATATAAAAATTACAGTGTAGTTATTATAAAAAAGTAGTCAGATTACAGAAGTCATCTCATATATTCCAAATACAAATAACATAAACTTTTTAACAATATATAAGTTGCTCATATTAGAAAAAAAATCCTAATGTAATGTTTCCAAAATAAAAGCAGAGGCGCCTAATGTGTTAAATGGATAAATTTAAATGCTTCCTTCGTACACTTTAGTTTTAATGAGTTTAGTGTTGCACAATTTAATTATAATAAGTTTAAAACTCAATACCATTTTTCGATTAAATTTCCTACAAAAAAATCTTATTCTGAAATAAAAAATAAAAAAATACTTCTTGGATGAAAATAATAATTCATGTGAAAAATGTTATATGTCTCAGTCGGTGGATAATAAAGTAATGATGTATAGTCATCTTGAAATTTTTGTATCACATTGAGATATGTAAATATATTAAGATCCTTTTACTTGAAAGATTAATCTTTCTATTAATGACAAAAGTTTGCTACATAATCAATTCAAATGAAACTTTTATATAAAAATTACAGTGTAGTTATTATAAAAAAGTAGTCAGATTACAGAAGTCATCTCATATATTCCAAATACAAATAACATAAACTTTTTAACAATATATAAGTTGCTCATATTAGAAAAAAAATCCTAATGTAATGTTTCCAAAATAAAAGCAGAGGCGCCTAATGTGTTAAATGGATAAATTTAAATGCTTCCTTCGTACACTTTAGTTTTAATGAGTTTAGTGTTGCACAATTTAATTATAATAAGTTTAAAACTCAATACCATTTTTCGATTAAATTTCCTACAAAAAAATCTTATTCTGAAATAAAAAATAAAAAAATACTTCTTGGATGAAAATAATAATTCATGTGAAAAATGTTATATGTCTCAGTCGGTGGATAATAAAGTAATGATGTATAGTCATCTTGAAATTTTTGTATCACATTGAGATATGTAAATATATTAAGATCCTTTTACTTGAAAGATTAATCTTTCTATTAATGACAAAAGTTTGCTACATAATCATACGAAATATCATATTATAAGAAATAAGATACGATTAAAATATATATTATTCTTAAACTTAATAAATATTAATATACCTATAAGCAAAAAAAAATATTTTCCATTAATTAAACTTTTTTCGATGATGAGTATTTGAAAATGGATTATTCACGTGCTAATAATAAAATTAAAACAAATTAAATTACTTTTCTTAGAAGGATTTATCATATTTTTTCGTAAAGAAAAATCATAAAATATATTCCTTAAGATTTCATTTCGTTCTAAAATAAAATAAAATAGGAATTTCATTTCTTCTAATTATGTTAAACATAAAAACAAGGTTAGGTTTAACGAATGAATTATCATATACATATTACATTTTATGTCATATTAAAAAAAATGTCTTTCATTATATTATTTTTCAAAATTTTTTTAATAAATAAAAAATTCTACTGCGTGGGAGAATTAATGGTCGTCAGTTACCTACGAAATTTTTTGTACCACAATTTTATTTGGAAAGATTTTTCCAAACCCAGATTTTTTAAAGGCAGTTAAAAGTCGAAAATGCTAGTTGGAAGGATTTTAATTCTGATTTTTATAATTAATATAAAATTTAAAGGTTTGTAATTTTAAAATTTATCCAAAAATTTTGAAATCTTTAATTATAAGTTGTATCTTTTTTAAACGTTACGAATTCTATTCGGTTAAAAAAGAAAAAAAAAACTTTGTGAAAAACTATAACTACACACATGCGTCCAGAAATTTCGGCGAAACTAGTAAACGTCTGGGTTCGTAGGGGATTTTGTTTGAATAAAAAATGTAATTTAAGTAGGAATAAATGTCCTTATTTAAAAGAAAATGACAGTTAAATATAGTTAGTCTCTTAAATAATATCCTGACAAAGTTAGCAATAATGCACCCAGAAAAAAGTTTTGTTCAATCACCAAAAATTTGGTTGACCCAACAAAACTTTTTGTTTAAATATAGGTCAATGGAAATTTTGTTTGAATCAACAAAAAAAAAAAAAACATTTCTTTTGCAATTCAAAAAAAAAAAAATTGTATCGTCAGCAAAAAATGTTTTGTTAATTCAAGTAAAATGGTTCAATTTTACTTGAATTGTGCTAAAACTACCAAATGTACTCAACAAAACATGTTTTGTAGTTTTAACCAATCCTTTTTCTGGGTGTGCTTCACTATAAAAGTAATATTTTAGCTTCTCATTTTTACAAAGCAAATATCTAATGCTTTAATTTTTAAATAGAAAGAATGTTGGTTTCAAACTCAATGATATATACTAAATGTTAGATGCATATATAAATCTACAATATATCTACACAATGTGATTTTGTCAATTTTATAAATTAAATCCTAAAATCATTTCACTAATTTTCTTTTGTCATATATATCGGCGATATGCTTGAATTTAAATATGGTCTTTTCTGATGAAAAATTTTAAAAATCTACAATTAATTTCTATTTATACTGTTATATTTAAAGCTATCTAAAGATAAATTTAACTTTATTATTTATCACATAAATACTGAGTGATAGGTAAAATAGAGATACCATATATAATCTGATGTTACACAAATTCTGAAAATACATCTTAGAAATTCATTGAATATAATATCTAAATATTATCCATAATGTGTCTCGTAATATCATTCTAAAAAATAAATAACTTTCAATTCCCAGAGCGTCATTTATTATTAGTATGTAACTGGTTTCATTCAACTTAATTAAACACATGAATAAATCCCTACTTTAATTTTCAGATTTAAAGCAAAAATCAGAACCCTTGTACATTCTAAATGAAAGCGTAGCTCTTTCGCATAAGTGATTTCATGACGCTCTTGGGACACATAAAATGAAAGACGTAATTAACTCAGGATGATCGATTGTTTAATGATCTATTTAGTTAAATCTCTTAAAGAAATAGAAATGTATTTTTAGAGTAACCGATAGAATTTGCATAGTTTTGAAAGTAAATGACTAAAATGTAAAGCGTAAACAAGAGCATCAAAATAACATGCTTTTATATAATACGGTGTTTTAGAGTAAATATGATTCTATTTCAAACAGATTAAAATTTTTAATAAAACTGATTGAATTGTTTTCCACAAAACATTGTGATCAACACATCATTATATTTTGTGTTTATTTAATGAAAAATTAAATTGATGATTCTTTTTGTATAAGTTACATATGCCTTTGAAAAATATGTTCGAAAAATAAATAGTAAATGAAGAATAAATAAAGTACGCATGTTTTAGAGTTTAATTCTGCATGAAATATGAACAAAATAAAGCTTACAACTGAGATTGATTTAAAAAAAAAAAGGCTATGTGATCGTTTTTCTTTCTAAACCTGCTTGCGGTAAATTTCATTTCAATCTCAGTATTTCTATTCTTAAGGCAGCCGTATATACACAATTCCAAATATCAGTCTTAATTCATGCGCCACGTTTCACCGTTAGGCAAGGCAACAACTATATAAAACTTTATATCATCAGATACTACAAAACATTCTATATTTTAAATAACAATACACTGTTAAAAATAGCCGTTGCTTTACGGTGCTTTACTGCATAATTTACTGTGCATTACCGTATTACTGTAAATATTGCCCTTACCCGTTAAAAATCAGGTATTGGCTGTAAAATTCTGTCATTGACCGTAACTGATCATTTTTACAGGATTATCCCTGGTCCAACAGTCATTTACGGCCAAGAGAGAAAGAAATACAGGTTGTTACAGTCTTTTACGGCAGATCACAGGCAATTTTAGTAAATCACCGTTATTCGCTACCGCAAACCGTAAAGGAACAGTGGATTACAGCCATCTCATCTGAGTAGTTTGATTTTGGAAAATGGCAACGAACGCGCGGCGCCATGTTTTTTTTTTTTTTTTTTTTTTTTTTTTTATACCGCTAACCAGGCCCCTACCTGCCCGGCATGAATGCCTAGCTTAACGGGTTAGTACCTGGGTGCGGGGCGGAAATCGCCTGATCACCGCATGGCTGTGATCCACCTGACTATTGATTTGTTCACATCGCTGCTGTGCTTGCTCTCTTGTGATTTGCTACCGTTATCTTTGTTTGCCGGTTCAAGGTTTCTGTTTAACTTTGTTGAATTGACAGATTTAATAGGTCTCGTAATTTAGAACCTTGGTCAGGTGACGAGACCCTCACCTGACTAGGCACCCCCAGAGGTACACGAGGAAAGAGGAAAACGCGATGAGGAAGCACGCCTGCCCTGGCTGTACCAATACCGGATTTATTCAGGTATTTATTTATCTGGTTATCTAACCTTATTAATTTAAAAATGAATTTTAATATCAAAGTTTATGTAGAGTAGACAGTGTTCGAAATTTGCAGTCGTTAGTCGTCAAATGCAACTAATTACATTATAGCATTTGACGACTACAAAATTATTCCTGGATGTGAAATTTGACGCCGAGGCCTAGCTTTTTTAACACTTAGTTTTTGCCAATCACCCGATTTTGAAAATTTGGTCTCACACCAAACATAAATTCTAATGTGAGACAGTTAGACGATGAATTTTAGCAGAGTGTAAAAATCCAAATGAATTTATTAATTTATGCAAACTTCTAAACTTTATAGTGAACCTGCCATTTAGCACTGCTGAATGTGAAAAGGGATTTAGTCTGTTTAATTTAATAAAAAACTAGCTGACCCCCGCCCGGCGTTGCCCGGGCCCGTGATAATAAATAAATAAATAATAATAATAATCAAGTTTTTATTATTTTACATCTTTAACCTGATTTTGTATGAAATTATATTTTAAGAAGAAAAATTCGCGAAAAAATATTGATATTTAGTGATTAGCACTCATTTTCTTGTTTTTTTTTTTTTTTTACGCAGTATCGTTTCATAGTTTTAAAATAAAAAGTTATTTTTGTCCTAACTCTTTAAAATCTTTATGGGTGTTAAATAAAACGGTTTTACAGCCCGTGTACAAATTTCGGGAAAAAATATTGTTATCCAGTTGTAAAAGAGATGCTTTCTTCTCGCTTTTTTGTTTGTTTTCTCGTCGGCTCCTTTAACATAGCAATAAAAAATAGTCCTCATCTTCCGAACTCTTTGACATTTCAATCAGTTATAAATACAACCATATCCAAGCTCTCTTTAAAATTTTGTGAAAAATATGCATATTTAGTAGTGAAAACATGAGTTCTTAAAAAAAAAAAAAAAGCTTTAGCTTTTAACCTCAGAGCAAAAATATATTTCCATCCGTTTTCAATCAACCCTTTTCCATCCCCCTAGGCTAAACAGGTTAATCAATCAGTCTTATCGTTTTTGAGGGGAGAATCCTTCAAAAAAAGTTGACGCATGCGTAAAGAGACGATATTCGTCTGAAATTTTGACAAAATGCGCTTTCTGTTTTAAATTTATAGATGATACACCTAACCATTTATCCACTGATACTGTTAATGATTTATTAATGGCAAAACTGTACGTACCCAATTTAATAGATTTTTATCCAGATAAAGCTATAAATCCCTGTGAAATGATGCAGCTGAAGGACGGTTAGACGTCCTGAGTTTAGTATCTAACTTATTAAAATTACTGGGTATTGTTTGAGATTCGGCCAAACAATACCATGATGTAGAAAAATTATTCTCCAGTCAGACAACACACAAAGTTACGAATCATAGTAAAGGCGAATTCGTGTCAAAAACCAATAAAGCGAACGATCTAGAAAATGGAAATTGTTGGTTTAAAAATGCTCTAAAATGTCGCAGGAACGATAAAATGTTGTCACAATATATGGCTCTTCATTTTTATCGCCGCCTCAAACTAGATCATTTAGAAACGACGGGCCAGAAAATGCAAGTCCTCATAAATGATATTATTCAAGTCTACCCAGGGTGCGGAAATGAGGGGCTAAAGCTTTTGGATTTTCAAAGACCAACGGCAGAGTCTGAAAACATCGAGGGTGCATTACCAAAAGTCTCTCAAAATTTAAATTCTTTTCAGTTAGAAGGTGAAGTGCCTTACAGTGACGATGTTTCAGACCCTGACTGGGATCCCTTTTGGTAAACATTAAATTATTTTTAATTAATTAATTAATTTTTTTTTTTTTGCAAATATTAACTTTTTTTTATGTGTAATTATTTTTATATTTTTTGTATGCAATTTCCCTTTTTTCTGAATCGCCGTCTCATTTATTGGCATTTATTATATTTATCCTTTTACTTTTACTTTGAAAAAAAAAAAAATTTGGGCAGTTGTGAGCGAGATTATAAGTTAACATTGTTTTGAATTTAGTGTAATCAAGATTGACAAAAGATTTCTGGTCAGTTTTTTTTCTCTTTTTTATTGTCCAAAATGTTTTTAAAACGGGAGTTCAGGGGGGCAGAGCCCCCCTGACAATAACAAATATTCATCTGAAAAATCACATTTCTTTAGCTTTTTAATCGTTAGTTTATTTAGAATGTTGTTAAAATTTGCGTAATTGGATCGTGATAAATTTTTCAAGATGGCAGAAAAACTTAGTTTTTAAATCTTTGTTATTTATAAATCAATGTTTTTGCATCATTTTCTACTTTTAAAAATGTTGCAAAAAGCAAAATCATTGATTTATAAATAACATACAGATTTAAAAATGATGTTTTTCTGCAATCTTTGAAAATTTTTTCATGTCGCCAAAACGGCATTTTTGCGCAATTTTTTCTGCCAAGCAGCATACACAGGATACAGATCTCTTCCCACAAAATTCATTATCGCAGAAAAATTAAAATGTCATTTAATGTAACACCGCACTTCATTCATCATGCAGAAACTCTTAAGAATGATTTTTGTTCAGTATTATACCTTTACTATAAATAATATTTGCAATGTCAACAAACTTAGATACTTTTGAGGTAAATATATATTCAATGTTTGATACTGTAATTTTGAGTAAAAAAAATTCTAAACAATAAAATTTCTTGTTACAGTAAGTAAAAAAAGGATTAATTTTCATCTAAGTCATATGTGAAACTTTATTTTACAATATTGTTATGTCTGTGCATTTTTTAAGCACTCTTTTTTAAAATACTCAAAAAAATACCAAATGACAAAATACATAATCGCAGAAAAATGAAAATTTACTTAATGTAACATCTGTGCTTCATTTATCCTTCAGAAACTCTAAAAATGATTTTTGTTCAGTATTAATAGCTTTAGTACTATAAATAATTGCTATGTACAGCAATGTTAGGCCCTTTTGAGGTAAATATTTAATGTTTGATACTTTAATTGTGAGTAAAAAAAAAAGTTGTAAATAATTTCTTGTTAAGCAAATATATTTTTTTTTAATCATACCAAATATTAGAAAACAAGAAATATAATAATTTAAAATGAATTTTTTCGAACTTATATATAAATATAAAACTATATTTAAATCTACAAAACACGGTAATATGTGGCCGTTAACTTAACAGAAGTGGATACTAAACATACAGTCTCTACCGACCAGCCACTGCATACTAATGCAAATATTGAAATTTAACCTTTAATTGACATTATTCAAATAAATATTTCCTGGTATATATATAGATATATATTGTATCATTTTAGGTAGAACCACTCTTTCCATGAACATCGTAGCATCGCTGTACATTTTGATCATCAATTGAAGACTAATATCCGGATTGGGGTAAGCTGGAAACCTGTTCTACATGTCTATCTCTTCCTTATTAAATTTTGTTTAATTTGACTACTCATACCAGGGGTTGATACAGACAAAATTTGGGCCTATTTAGGGCTCCTTCACAAAAATCAATTTAATAAAATGGGTCCCTTTACAAAAACCAATTTGATAAAATGGGCCCCTTCACAAAATTCTTTTTACTAAAATAGGCCTTTTCACAAAATTTTATTCCACAAAAACTTACTATTTATTATTTAATTATTATTTTGTGATGTTCTAAAATGTGTAATTTGTGAACAACTTCACCAGAGAGAAAAACTTCAGCAAAAGGATTTTAAAAAGTTTTTGTTATTAAATGCTTGACTCGAATTTGAGTAACTGGATTTCAACTTTCATTAGAAAATGTTATTTTTCACAAAAATATAATAAATTTCACAAAAATAACCTTTATTTTTCACAAAATGGGCCCCAAGGGAAAAAACCCTGCATCGACCCCTGCATACATCTCATTCGGTTCAGGAGTTATGACTCAAAAACCATCCTCTACTTTAGATTCTCATATCTCTAACGAATTAGACTTTTGTCAACTGAACCAGCCCCTCCCATGTAGAAATCTACAATTTTTTGTGCATTCTTGCCTTAATATAAATAGCTTGTACTTTAATGAACAATTTAAGACCTTTTTTATGTAATTATGTCAATTACTTAATGAGTTATTCACATTTTAACATATGCTGTTTTAGTTTCTGTTTTATACCATTTTCTAAATTTTGAAAAATTCCATGTTCTTTGCATATATTTTTAATACTTTTAACTTATTGAAAACTATGTAAAACATAAAAAAATTAATGAGGATTAATTTAGTATCATTGTTTTTAAGTTTTGTACATGTATTGATTATAGGTGCAGATTCACGGCCGCCAGTCGCCACGTGGCGACTAAATTTTTTGCTGTGGCCACTAACTTTTGATGTTTAAGTCGCCATGTGATTTAAAAGTAATCTATTTCTGGTATTCCCAGTCCCCATCGTGAAATGTTGATATTTTTTTTTAAGATTAAGACCAAAACACACACATTATTGTTATCTTTTAATAACATTTCAGAATGATCTGTTTAACACAGCAAACTATTAAATATATTCGAATAGCAATGTTATTCGTAACATCTGATAATTTTATTTTACATAGACTGTGATTTAAATATATATATATATATAAACAAATGTTTGAAGTGTGTTTTTATTTTTATAGTGCAAAATATTCTCACAAATTCAGATTTTCTGTCATATGTACTTTTGTCTGGCAAAATCAAAATAAGAAATATTGTTTTTCTGATATTCCCTGCTATCATGATTGCTTAGCTTATCTACATATTGTTTTTTAAACCGTATCTTGCCCAACTTTATCTTCTGACTGTACATGATTTAAGATTTAATTAATATTCAAATTTTGTTGTACACGTGTTTATATTAAATAAATTACTTTACACTTTGAATTAATTATTATTTTTTTTTTTTTTTAGTTTTTTACCCTATATAAATACTATTGTTTTTATGCATTTGTTTTACAATTGTGGCTACTGGATTTTTTGGGTTTAGGAGCCAGTGACTCCTTCCAAATGTTGGGTATCTGCACCTATAGTATTGATGCAATTTTCAAAACTTCATTTTTTCCTCATGTTTTTCCAGTGGTGTTTTCATTTAACATCCTCCTTTTGTGCACCCACTTTTTAATATGTTTTCATACTTTTAACAACTTTAAACATTAATGGCATCTTAGCTTATAATACGTAGGGTAGATGTGCCAGTAATGGACACCCTTAAGGAATTTCTTTAAAAAATATTTTTTAATTAATAGTTATAATTGTTATATTCCATATTTTTTAATATTATATTAATCTACCAACAATATTTAAACATGCTCATAGTCACATTTCCCAATGTGAATCGAAATTTAATTATAAATAACAAAAATAAATCAAAACACCCTAAATTCCAGTAATGGACACCCCACAAAAAATAATAGATAATTGATATTATGATTGTATTTAAAACTAGAATTTTAAAAAAGCATATTAATGAAATAAAAAAAGCTGAATTTTTATTATTTATTTTTTTATAAACCAAAAATGTTGAAGGTGGCCCATTACTGGAAGGCGGTCCATTACTGGCACATCTACCCTACATGGTTTTAGTATTCATTATTTTTAGTTTTGATGGGTTTTAATATGTATAAGTTATATTTTTGTAAACGCTGTTTTTATTCTAAATTGCAAATGGCGCCCCATAGACTTAACATTATATTGTTTACGTTAAATTTTCATTGTTTTTATAATCTTTAATATAATCTTTTTTAGTATATATATTTTTTAATTTAGTTAGGGTAACCTTTTACTCATCTTACTTGTCTAAAATTTTAATTAATGGAACCATTTTAATATTTTAAATAAATTATTTTTTGAGTATCGCTTTGTAAAGTTGTTTACATTCACTTAACATTGATTTCGATGTTTTTTAATAAATTAATTAAAATACAAATTTTTAATTTTTTGGTTATTTTAGGAATTTAAATCATGCTTGAATTAAACTTTAATTTTCCTTTGGATTTTTAAAAAAAAATTAATATTTTGTATTTTTAATTGTTAATTAAAATTTGTTTTGATAATTCAAAAAGGGCAACTTAGTTCATTTCTGCAATAACCAGGAGTCGAGGCAGGTTTTTTTTCTTGGGGCCCATTTTGTGAAAAATAAAGGTTATTTTTGTGAAATTTATTATATTTTTCTGAAAAATAACATTTTGTAACGAAATTTGAAATCCAGTTATACTCAAATTTGAACCAAGCATTTATAAACAAAAACTTTTTAAAATCCTTTTACTGAAGTTTTCTTCTCTATAATTACTTGTTTGTTATACTTGTTTGTTTACAAATTACACATTTTAAAACATCACAAAATAATAAATAAATATTAAATGGTAAGTTTTTATGGAACTGAATTTTGTGAAAGGACCTATTTTAGTAAAAGGAATTTTGTGAAGGGGCCCATTTTATTAAATTAATTTTTGTGACGGGGCCTTAAAAAGGCCCCAAATTTTGCCTGGATCGCCCCCTGATAACATATATCTCCAGTCAGATAGTTTAGTTGTTTTTTGCAGCAAATATTAATAAATATTCTATTTAAAAGAACCCGATATGTATCCAAGCACTTTTGACAGATAGAGGAAAACTTTTATGAATCTTTCCTGACCAATCGTATTCCATCTTTTCATTATTTGGGTTTTAAAGCTGATTTTTAATTGGCCATTGATAGTAATGATTTATAATATGAGTTTTAGTACAATTAGCGCTTGGACAATGGAAAATTGGGATGTATATGGTAGACATGGTAAAAAAGAGAATGTTATTTATGAGTCACAAGTAAAGTTACAGTTTAAATAGATCTTAATTTCTTTTGTTTATTGTTTATCCTGCATTAAATGTCAATTTTATGTAAAGTTATGGGCACATAATTTAATTATCTTTTATACTGGTTTGTAAGCATTCATATAGAGTATTAATACCCTTGATATAATTTACAGAGTTATAATACCTTTAAATTCAATTTAATTTTAATTTGCTTTTAATTAAACTCATTGTATAATTATTGCTTTCCTCCCAGCATATAAACAATGCATATAAACAATTTTACAGGGCTTGAAATTCAATTTTAACAAGGAGGGGAGCCTCCCTACCAACATTTTTAAATGGAGGGGAGTTGTAATGTTTGGGAGGGAGAAAAAAATCTTTAAACCCCACTATTATTTTACGTTCTCTTTAAAGAATTACATTAATGCAGACATGACAAAATACCATTGAAAAAATTAAGTCAACTGAGAATGATTATGTAAAATGTTTATTTTTATTATAAAAAAGGGAAGAAAGTTAAGTTTTATATATGCAGTGTATTTTTCAAGTTCCATTAAATGTGTTAAGGACCCTTAACAATTAGGTTGTTAAATAAATTTCTGAATTTATATTTTATTTGATTGAGATTCACCTATCGATCGCGGAAAAGAAGCAAAGTTTGTCGATCTGTCACCAAAAAATGCAAAGTTCCTCGATCAGTCATGGGAAAAAAGCAAATTTTGTCCATCGATTGTGGAATAAATGCAAAGTTCGTCGATCTGTCCCCCAAAAAATGCAATGTTTGTCAATCTGTCACAGAAAAAACTCAAAGTTCGTTGATCAGTCATTTAAAAAACGCAAAGTTCGTTGATCAGTCATTTAAAAAACGCAAAGTTTGTTGATCAGTCATTTAAAAAATGCAAAGTTCGTTGATCAGTCATTTTAAAAATGCAAAGTTCGTTGATCAGTCATTTTAAAAATGCAAAGTTCGTTGATCAGTCATTTAAAAAATGCAAAGTTGGTTGATCAGTCATTTAAAAAACGCAAAGTTCGTTGATCAGTCGTTTAAAAAATGAAAAGTTTGTCGACCAGTCGCTTAAAAAACTAAAAGTTCGTCAGATAAGTCACTTAAAAAACCTTAAGTTCGTCGATCAGTCGTGAAAAAAAAATGCAAAGTTCGTCGATCTGTGGTTGAAAAACAAAAGTTTGTGGATCTGTCGCAGAAAAAATGCAAAGTATGTCGATCTGTCGCAGAAAAACCCCACAAAGTTCGTCGATCTGTCGCGGGAAAAAACGCAAAGTTCGTTGATCTGTCACCAAAAAATGCAAAGTTCGTCGATCTGTCACCAAAAAATGCAAAGTTTGTCGATCAGTTGCGGGGAAAAAAAGCAAATTTCGTCGATCGATTGTGGAATAAACGCAAAGTTTATCGATCTGTCTCCAAAAAACTCAAGGTTCGTCGATCAGTCGCTTAAAAAACACAATGTTCGTCGATCTGTCGCAGAAAAAATGCAAAGTTCGTTGATCAGTCATTTAAAAAATGAAAAGTTCATCGATCTGTCCCCAAAAAGTGCAAGGTTCGTCGATCAGTCGCTTAAAAAATGCAATGATCATCAATCTGTCGCAGCAAAAACGCAAAGTTCGTTGATCAGGCATTTAAAAAAATACAAAGTTCGTTGATCAGTCGTTTAAATAACGAAAAGTTCGTCGACCAGTCGCTTAAGAAACGAAAAGTTCGTCGATCAGTCGCTTAAAAAACCTTAAGTTCGTCAATCAGTCATTTAAAAAACCTTAAGTTCGTCAATCAGTCGTTTAAAAACCTTAAGTTCGTCGATCAGTCGTGAAAAAATGCAAAGTTCGTCGATCTGTGGTTGAAAAAACGAAAGTTCGTGGATCTGTCGCAGAAAAAATGTAAAGTTTGTCGATCTGTCGCGAAAAAAAACCCACAAAGTTCGTCGATCTGTCACGGAAAAAACGCAAAGTTCGTTGATCTGTCACCAAAAAATGCAAAGTTTGTTGATCTGTCCCCAAAAAATGCAAAGTTCGTCGATCTGTCACCAAAAAATGTAAAGTTCGTCGATCTGTCACCAAAAAATGCAAAGTTCGTCGATCTGTCACCAAAAAATGCAAATTTCGTCGATCTGTCCCCAAAAAACGCAAGGTTCGTCGATCAGTCGCTTAAAAAACACAATGTTCGTCAATCTGTCGCAGAAAAAACGCAAAGTTCGTCGATCAGTCGTTTAAAAAATGCAAAGTTTGGCGACCAGTCGTTTAAAAAATGCAAAGTTAGTCGACCAGTCGCTTAAAAAGCGAAAAGTTCATCGACCAGTCGCTTAAAAAGCGAAAAGTTCGTCGACCAGTCGCCTAAAAAGCGAAAAGTTCGTCGACCAGTCGCTTAAAAAGCGAAAAGTTTGTCGACCAGTCGCTTAAAAAGCGAAAAGTTCGTCGACCAGTCGCTTAAAAAGCGAAAAGTTCGTCCACCAGTCGCTTTAAAAGCGAAAAGTTCGTCAACCAGTCGCTTAAAAAGCGAAAAGTTCGTCGATCAGTCGTTTAAAAAATGCAAAGTTTGGCGACCAGTCGTTTAAAAAATGCAAAGTTAGTCGACCAGTCGCTTAAAAAGCGAAAAGTTCATCGACCAGTCGCTTAAAAAGCGAAAAGTTCGTCGACCAGTCGCTTAAAAAATGCAAAGTTTGGCGACCAGTCGTTTAAAAAATGCAAAGTTAGTCGACCAGTCGCTTAAAAAGCGAAAAGTTCATCGACCAGTCGCTTAAAAAGCGAAAAGTTCGTCGACCAGTCGCCTAAAAAGCGAAAAGTTCGTCGACCAGTCGCTTAAAAAGCGAAAAGTTTGTCGACCAGTCGCTTAAAAAGCGAAAAGTTCGTCGACCAGTCGCTTAAAAAGCGAAAAGTTCGTCCACCAGTCGCTTTAAAAGCGAAAAGTTCGTCAACCAGTCGCTTTAAAAGCGAAAAGTTCGTTGACCAGTTGCTTAAAAAGCGAAAAGTTCGTTGACCAGTCGCTTAAAAAGCGAAAAGTTCGTCGATCAGTCGTGAAAAAAATGCAAAGTTCGTCGATCTGTGGTTGAAAAAACACAAAGTTCGTCGATCTGTGGTTGAAAAAACACAAAGTTCCTGGATCTGTCGCGGAAAAACTGCAAAGTTTGTCGATCTGTCGCAGAAAAAACCACAAAGTTTGTCGTGAAATTCGTTAATCGATAGTCGATAAATCACGAAATTCAACAATTAATAGCAGTAAACTCGCAAAATTCATCAAATTGTCTCGGGGAGGGTGTGTGTGTGTGTGTGTGAATATCGTTGATTGGCTTCGAGAAAAAAGATTCTCAATTCGTCAAATGGTTTCAGGGGAAAAATCATGAAATTCGCCAAATGGTTTCGATATTCGACGAGCGACAGCAGGAAATAAAATCTGTTTCCATTCAATCATCACAGTTGGTGAGTGTGGCTATTAAGTTTGGCCAGTGGTAATATAATAAAGTCAGTCGCCAAATTTTCAGTATTACTCGCCGGATGGCGAGTGCTAATTTTGTCCTATATTACTTTACAGCTCTATATACTTTATATTTGGCATAATAGTGTTTAAGATACTAAGACAAACTAAAAACTTTGGAAAATTCCAACAAATCAAAAACTTTAATTTTTCTTTTTTTTTTTTATGACCAGATCAGTTGATGGAAAATATCTCAAAATTTGCCAATCAGTTGAGGGTAAAAAGGCATGATTATGGCGAAAAAAATTTCGAAATTCCTCGATTGGTACGACAAAATATCGGAAAAATTGCTAGTTAATTGAGGAGAAAATCTAAAAAATGTTGCGAAATTCGTCAATTGAATGCAAGGAAAAATCACGAAATTCTTAAATCAGTCGCATGGAAAAAATACAAAAATTGTCGATTTATCGTGAGAGAAAGTCACGAAATTTGTCAGTTGATTGTGGGGAAAAATCATGAAATCCTTTAGCCAGTTGCAAAAAAAAAAATGCAAAATTTGTTGATCAGTTGCAGAAAAAAATGCAAAATTTGTCGATCAGTTAAAAGAACTTTTGGTCTAGTGTCAACACTATTTTCTTCACATACTTTGCAGATCTTGGTAATCAAATCAAAAAATTTAAATTCATGGTGCAGTGTAGTTGCCTACAACAAATGTTACTTATAACCTGTTAGATAACATGTATTCAGTAATGAATGAGCTCAAATGAAATTTCTTACCACTCATTGACACTAGTGGGCTATTGAGTTCTGTCATATATGCTAATTAATCCATTTTGTTCTGGCTTTAAAGATAAGACAAACAATAAAGGGTTTATAAAGCACAAAAAGTTTTTCTTCATGAATGTTATTTTGTAGACATTCTATGCACGTGTTATTGAGGAGTTTAATATCTGCTATCTGTTATAATTTGATAATTACGAGATCAGTTGTTCATTCGATTATGGCTTGATGTATTTACAGTAACGTTATTTTTTAAAAGATGTGATACTATTAATATTTTTTTCTTTATTTTCAGAGCTTTTTTGGACATCAATCCTGAAAAAAGTTCAAAAGCAAAGTAAAATCCAAAATCATGTAATATAAATAAAGTCAGGAAGTTGATGACAAAATTAGCAGCATTTAGATGTATTGTTTAAAACCTGTCGTATCTTATGTAAAATATGTACAGAATAAATAATTTCAGAGTTCCTGAATTAAAATTTTTATTTTTGTCTGTGAATTTTTTTAAATTATTTAAAAAAATGCTTGTTTTTAATATGTGTGATGACATATTTTAAAGATTTTTCTTGAACAGTTCTTAGAAGATCATTCCTTGTTATATTAAAAATTTTCCTAAAATTAGGATTTAGAGTTTCTTTAGTTTTTGAAAATTGATGAAATTGTTCATTATTTCAGGGTGTTCTGGACATTGATAAATTAGTCACAGAACAAAAGGCAGGATGTTACTGAAATGTGAAATTGATGACTCAGCATTCTATCCTGTCCTTCCCAAAACACGAAAATCTGTATAGTACTTCCCAGTATGTAAACATTCATTATTTAACCACAGTAGCTGACCCAAGTTAAAATGGGGGTAATAACACTGTTCCCTATCTAAACGGACGTTGAAGTGGTTAAGTTATTTGCATTTTTACAAATAGTTTATTTTGGCTGTAGTATTTTCAACCAAGAATTTTTTTTTCTCCGATGATCCTGAACAATTTCCCATTTTTACAGATAAATCCATGTTTTATACTATCTCCAAGTAAAATGTTTAACACAAAACTGAAGTGTTTTTGTGATTTTTTTAAAAGGCAAATATTATACTCTATTCCTGCATTATTAGCTAAAACGACATTAATCTCACTTGGGTTTGGGTAGAAACCAAAAGAACCCAGGCATCAAAATGCAAAAGAATGTGCAAGTAGATAAATACCGAAGTGATTCTAAAAAAACTTAAAACAAAAGTTATATTGAAAGAAATAGAAATAATTTTAACATTTTGATATTCATTAAATTATGTCTTTGATACATTATTATGCAAAAGTTTATTATAATCACCTTCCTCATTACATTAAAAAAAATCATGAATAAGTTCATTTGTTGTTACGAATACATAATCGTAAATATTCAGAGTATGATATTAAATAAGAGATAAGTACTAAAAAAATTTCTGATTTTTTCTATATTTTTCAAAGGTGTGCATTGTTGAGCTAAGAGTTATACTTGATATTGTGTTAGGGTTTGGACAAATTTAGCCTGTGATTTGTAACAAATTTGATAAGTGTTTGTTACTCTGCCTGGTTAATATTGCTTAAGTTAATTTTTATTTTACTTAGATGTTGGCAAAAATTACTACACTTGTATATGAAGTTTTACGTAATTTTTTTTTTCGGAAATATGAAACAATCATGTTTAATAAAACTTATACACATGTCATTTTTCAATGCTAAATATAATTTTATTTTGTAAGCTGTATAGTGTTGTAAATAGAAAAAATATGTAATATTGAGAAAGTCGCTAATTGTTTAAAAAAATTATATGCAAACCACCATATATATGTAGTGGTAGAATAATCTTAGAAATATTATCAAGTTTTAAATATACAGGCTGTCTAAAAAAAGCTATACAGTTTATTTTTGTATCTATATGAGATGGATAAATAATGTAATCTGCAAAAATGTGGATTGGTTTTAATCATCTCCAAACATTATGAAGTTGCAGAGAGTCAAAAATTGTGACTTGCTTCACTTTGCATGCAATTTGAAAAGTGAAATCTGTTCAAGCTTGGCGAATGTTTACAAACTAAGATTTAATGTGCCATCAATTACATCAACACATTATTATTAATCAATACATTTAAATATCAGATTTGTAGACATTATTCTCCAATAATGATTAGATTCCATGTTTCGAATTGCATGGCAAAGTGAGATAATTCCTGATTTTTGGAGGTACTGAAGCCACCTGTTTGGTTACAAAGAATGTATAAAAACTAATTTTGGAAATATCTCCATGGAGATGAAAAGTATAGAATTGAAATTTTGTACCTTATGGACATTTTTGCAATTTATACTATTTATCTCTTATACAGAAATAAAATGTTGCATTTCTTGACATCGTATGTATAAATATACAGTTACTGTTGGAAGTAATCATGCGAATTCTTGAAATAACTATTTCATGGTCATTTGCAGTTCTGATAACTACTGCAATTTACAGCGATATATGTAAATGAGTAGAAAATGATGGGCATTTATGCTTATTTACAATCTTGATATTACAGTCATATACGATAATTTATAATCTACAGGGTGTCCCAAAAGTCTCCGTACAACTTCATAAATTTATTTTTAAAAAAGTAATAGGCCTACAGCAAAAATAATTAGAACAGTGCATAGAGTAACTTAAAAAGTTTTTTTTTACAGCCTTAGTAAACTTCAAAATGAGATACTTGCGTAGCACGAAGAATATCAAGACTGTATTTCAATTCAATCCACAAATGTTTTTCATGCTAACATCAACAGTAGCTACTGCTGTTTGGATCTTTTGTTTCAACATTTTATTTCATCAAACAGTTGTAACTACTGTTGATGTTAGCATGCTGAAACGCACGTGAAGGGAATTGGAATATCGACTTGATATTCTTCGTGCAACGAAAGGATCTCATGTACAAGTATACTAAGGTAGTAGAAAAAAACTTTTTAAGTTACTCTGTGTACTGTTGTAAATATTTTTGCGGTAGGCCTATTATTTTTTTAATCAATTTTTGAAGTTGTACGGAGGCTTTTGGGACACCCTGTATATTACTGTGATTTACAGTCAGACACATTCTTGAAAGTAACGGTTATTTACGGTCAGATACATTCTTGAAAGTAACGGTTATTTACGGTCAGATACATTCTTGAAAGTAACGGTTATTTACGGTCAGATACGTTCTTGAAAGTAACGGTTATTTACGGTCAGATACGTTTTTGAAAGTTACTGTGGTTTACGGTCAGATACGTTCTTGAAATTTACTGCCATTTACGGTCTAATACAGTCTAAATAGATTACGGTACAAACTGTAATATTACAGGAAAATCTTGGAGTCTGTGCTGCCAAGCTTTTCCCGTAATCCAACGGTGAAATTTTTATCAGTGTAGAAACAAGGGAATCTATTAAGTTCTGTTTAAATTTATACTAGGTAATCGGACCACGCAGGGAATCTATTAATCCCGGTCTGCCGAAAGTGAAGGACCTGAGTCAAAAAAAAAAAAAAAAAAAAATATATGCCAATTCATTTGTACTTTTTCATTCTTATCTTAAGTTACGCCAAATAAAAGTAACAAAACATTGAAAATGTTTCCTTCATCTATTATTATAATATTATCATCATCTGCCTTGTAGCAACCTTGGCCAAACACGTGGAAGAAGTATGTTTATTGTTTTTATTTTTACGTTTTACCTATTTTATCGAATATAAGGATAATATGTATTTTAAAATGAAGTTTTTAAGCCTTATAATGTAAAATTGATATCTTCCAGTGTTCAGCTGTGGCTAAACATTTAACAGTATGAACTACAAATTATGCTTTCGTATATTTTTGCTTGATTTCAAGACGATAACATCATCATTCGGGAAGTTATTTTTCACTTTTTAACACTATCAATGATATGAAAGATTATAGAAATCCGATGCTGAATACAATTTTAATTTCTCACATTGCAGAAAGATGTTGGTTGCTATGAGAACAATGCATTTTCGTTTCTACATTTGGTTCGGTTCAATATATTTATTCTGACTCGTGTACAAGGAATCTCTCAAGGATTTTTTTATAATTTGTCGTCAATAATTGACAGTTAGCACAAAACATATGTTACTAGCACAAAGAAGTAGAACATGCACTGTGAAATGGTATACGTCTCGTGAAAATCACCCTCACTCGCAAACGGTAAGCGAAGAAGCAGAGCTGTACCACTCTGTCACAGAGGCCCTATTATTGGGTTTCTGCAGTAGAAAAAGTCCTCTCTTCATCTCATTTTCTTTTCGATATCGTATGTGACGTGGAAATGAAGTAACTAAAGGAAACAAAGTTGGTTTTCGTTCTTTTCCACCGTTCGGTTAGGTCAAGTTGACGACATATGCGCTGTGAAATGCATAACGAGCTGAAAAATGTATCAATTTTTGTAATGCTTGAAGTGATTAATTAATTACATGAAAATATTTCTCTATTTTCCTTCATTAGAAACCATTATATATAAAATTCAGTCATACATTGCTTTATAAATAAGAGGATGTATAAATAAAATAATTTAATAAGTACTAACTTTAAAAACCTATGTTAAAGAAGAAATTTTAAAATATGACGTAAAAGGTAGCGTATATTCACATTTCACTAAAAGGTTATTTAATCTTTGTTATAAAAATGTCAATTTTCCACAACAAAAGAAAAAAGTATCAACTTCTAGAATCAATATTACAATTTAAAAAGTGTCCTTCCGGCATGTACCGGTAGGAAAATGCAGATTCCATATTCCGTGTGTTTAAAAAATCAACACATTTTACTCAAACACCCGAAGTTAAAATGCTTGGAACTCGATTTGATTAAATAAGATTCAAACCGGTTTTCGTAAATACTGAAGTTAAATGCGAATTTCAGCATGAGAGTTACAGCACCTTTTCAATATATAAATTTTTATACATCTTTTTGAATAAAAAAAATAATAAAATATTAGCTGGCCGCAATCTTGAAACAAGATGACGTATGAAGCTTAACAACGAACTCGGTTGAGACCTTGGTATGTCCTGTATATATTATCAGTGGCATTCATATCGGTTCATAAATACGAGAGTTACATCATAATAAAAATTAGATTGCTTCAAAATGTCAGCTACCCAAGAATTTCAAACTGCCATACCTCAGCCATTTTTTAAGATAAAGTCAAAACAAATATGTTCCGAAATCCTTGTATCATGATCTAACACTTAACGGAAACAACATTTTCAATTTATATTTTATTGTACACCTTTTTAACTTTAAAAATATTTTTTTAACTAGCCGCCATTTTGAAACAAGATGGCGGATGAAGCTGGCCAACGATCTCGGTAGAGACCTTGATATTTCCTGCACATATACTCAATCACATCCAAAACGGTTCATAAATAAGAGAGTTACAGCTTGACAAATGTCAGATATATATATGTATATAAGTCAACATTTGAACGGTGGGTGGTTTTGGTGTCTGGGTGTCATGATCGGTGAAAATATACCAACATTTTCTGGATACGCTTTCCTCCGAACGGCTGCAATAGGTCGCTCTTTGTAATGCAAGCGGCCTAATATATCTGACTAGGGTAGATAAGCAAAAATAAATTTTAATAACACAGTAGCAGAATGTTTTAACCTCACTTTATACTGGAGTTACATTGCAATGCCCAGTTATGACAAAGGTTGATTTCAAATTCTCGACATATATTTAACACAGGACTTACCATAGTTAATCATGCATCATTTGTTATAACGTCTATTAGGGTGAAGTTTGTTAGAAAAGACGTTTTGTTTCGATTTATTTTTCGTAAATTACAAATGAAATAATTCATTATTAAACGCATTTTAAGTTAATACATTTTTACTATACTGAACAATTAATAACGTCTTTGTTAAAATAAACTGCGCCAAATAACCATAAATTTTATATGACCAAAAAAAAAAAATAATAATAATAATAAAACGAACGAAAGAGAATAGTACCAGTTTTTCTGCTTATATAAAAATTTAAAATGCATTAATTGAAAGTTCAATTATAAAAAATGAGATAAATTGTGATAAATCTTTGTTTATAGGAACTTTTCCATAGGTCTAGACAAATATTTCGCTATTTTTTAAACGAAATTTACCAGTCAGGACATGATTTTTACGAAATTGTTGCTTATTTCTAAACTTTTGTAAAATGCAGGCTTGCGGTTAGATAATCGCGTTTAAAAAGCAACACAAAATCTCCCTGCATCTATAGCAAACTATTTTTGACTTTCATATTGAACACCTCGTGGCTTTCAGAAACAACAAAGAAATAATTGGGCATTAAGAAATAATTGGGCAACGTAAAAGTAGAACAAAATGTAAATATGTGTAAAAAGGCAGGCACCTGTTTCAGAGCATTAAAAGCTCCATCATCAGTGCAATAGTTAAAACTGCCAAATGTGTGTGTTAAAAGCTTAGAAATATGCAAGCTACGCAGCACGTCGCTTGTATAGTTCTATGCTTTAATTGCATAATTTTGGGCGTCGCTTGCATATTTCTATGCTTTAATTGCAAATCTTCGGCAGCTTTAACATTTACAATGATGATGGATATTTAGAAGCTCCAAAACAGCTGTCTGCCTTTTTACACATATTTACAATTGTGCTATTTTTAATTTTCCCTATTATTCCTTAATAGAACGGCGCAAAGGTCAATCCTTCTATATTAACAAAATAGATTATCCTGTGTTTTTAGGATTCTTGCAATGATAACTAAGTCCTTATTTATATTAAAATTTTGGACAAGTGTGCCTGTATAAGAGATTAAAAACATACGGGCAATAAAATTTAATCCATAGACATAATTTTGAACAAAACAAATCACCAAGTGTTTTGACAAACCTAAGGTGACGTGATAGTTAGGCTAATGTTTGTGGAATTTTTTTTTTTTCTAGACTAAACGGAATCGTCCAGACGAGTATCACATAACTCTGGAAAGTGTGTTGTCATAGTTTGAACAAAAGCTTAAATATCAGCATATGTCTCCACTCTTATGACTAACGACTTTTCATTATGGGCCCGATTGTAAGCTCTGCCTGTTAGATTTGTGATATATTGGTGTTCCATAACATAGTAGTGAAAAGAACGCTTGCCATGGAAACAAAGCTTCTTCAATGTGGAAATGTTCAGAATTAGTCCCTTAGATTGTGTAAAAGAGATGAAAGTGTATTCATATTTTGATAATCAACACCTTTCTACCAAATGCTTTCATCGGAAATGCAAAATTGTGTTCATCGTTAGATTTCTATAAGTATCCCACATCATCTCTGGTATTAAGAAAGTGAAATACTTCCCGAATTCCGAAGCTTTATTTGTTGAAATCGATGCACAAATATATGAACCCAAACTTTATAAATTGTCCTTTAAAAAGTCTAACCGTGGTTAAATGTTGAGTGATCTCTGTTTTCAGTAATTAGACTTGTTTTTGGCTTCGCTTGCGACAAGGCAGATGCGAATATTACTATGTTATCGACGTAAACAACATTTTCCATATTATGTTATTCTTCTATGACATAACATAGGAAATGCTTTTCAAAATACACTGCAAGTGGTATTCTCTGTTGGCTTAGGCTGGACTTTTTTCGGCAGACCTCAATCACTATCATAGAAACTCGACAGAGTTTCTCTCCAAGCATAAGAAACAGCAATGCATTGAACCGTAAATGAAAGGAGTTCCCGCCAATGGATGCCAAATATTTTTACATTTTTTTTTAGCACTCTGTCTAGTTTATAATTTGCGGACTGGACAAAACGGGTTTTTGACACATCTATATATCGCGTTCTATTTACGATAGAAACAAAATTCTTAAATCTATGGAATGGTGCGTGCCAACTGACTAAGAAATTAAAAGTAATGCAAAATCCGACGAATAGGTTTTCAATAAATGCGATTTTAAAAGTGCTGTTTTTTGCACTTTTTAAATATTGTTCAGACCATAAAATGTTGACAGGGCTACAGCAATGTGTAACAATTGGATTTTTATGCGGTTTACGTCATTTGAATTGTTTTTATGAGTAGTTCAAACCTTTGTAAGTTTCATGTAAAAATATTAATTAGTTTTTGATTTATATCAGTTTAAAGTTATTGATTCCTATACTTAACATAGAGCAAAAAAACAATAAATGACCCAACTCTTTTATGAATGGTCGTATACACAGGATATTAAGATATATTATTACAGTCGACCCAAGTAAGCTTCCTATTATAAAAAAAATAGTAACATTTAAGGTTCGTTTACCAGTTGTGTTATTCAGTTGTGTAATTAACCAATTTTTACGCGGTTTGCAGCATTTGAATTGCTTGTATGAGTAGTTCAAATGTTTAATATTCCGTGTAAAAATATTAATTAGTTTTTTTTTATGTATACCAGTTTAAAGTGATTTATTCCTATACTTAAGATGAAGCAAAGAAATATTAAATGGTCTAACTCTTTTCAAAAAGAACGCATGATGGCAAAATATGTTACTACGAACGACCTAAGTTATCTTCCTATTGTAAAACAGAATTGTAGAATTTACTGTTCGTTTGTTTACAGGGTAACTCCAAAGAGTTTTTGATAAGACTAAATAGTTGTGTAATTAACCATTTTTTGCGTTGAAGTACTGGATTCCTATACTTAACACAGAGGAAAAACAATAGTAAATAGCATAACTTTTGTCAAAGTGGCTATATGCACAAAATATTCATATATGTTACTACATCCGATTCATTTGAACTCTCTATTGTAAAGCGCCATTGAAAAATATACGTTTCGTTTACAGGTTCTCTTAGACGATCTTGATTACATTGCAACCGATGTATATTTACTTAGTGAGATGAATTTTAATGATTTTATACTTTTCAATCTCTGTAGGGTTTTATTATCTTGCTGTAAAATTTAATATGAGTTCATTTTGTCCGCCTGAAAGCTCGTCGATCTTAAACTCTAAATCTATTAAAATATAGTATTTTCATCGATTAAAAAAAACTGTGTTTATTTATTAATACATAATTCTAGAGTACCAGGAATTGATTGAAATAGCGATTGCAAAATTCCAACTTTACATTCATGCGCTGAGTAATAGAATGTAAAAAATGTTGCTACCCCAAGATTAGAAGCTTTGCGTTTAAATATTTGCTGTTCCGTTGAATCTCCGGCTATGACGAACTTGAAATGCTATAAAAACGGGCCTAGAGCACAACGAAAAAGTAATAACTTCTTAAATTCCCCATAAAAATTTAAAATGCTAAATTTCGTATACAATAGGTGATCGGTAACGAAATGTTTGGTTTACGAACAAATCGGTAAACGAACACTTTCGCGTGACATTTTTTTTCGGATAACGAACACTTTTGAGAGATTTTTATGTTCGGAGAACGAACACCTCACGAAACAAAACCATGATGAAGCAATGCCGTGTTTCATATTTGCCGAGCTATACTTATTGCATCTATTGTCGACTTAGATAACATTTTAACAGTTGCTTACATACGTCCTAATTAATTCATGGACTGCCGGGGATTGGGAACCTATATTTTAGGATCCCCGAATTGGAATGGACAGACTAGAAACATTAGTTATGTATTTTTTTTTGTATTTTGTGCATTTAGTAAATATAGTCCTCTTTGGTTTAATCACGCTCCTTTTTAAAATCGAATTTAAAGCTTTATGAATTATCAGATCAAAAATTTTAATACAATTTTACATCTTTTCAAACGGTTCATTATGCAAACGGTCTTTGCGGTATATTTACAAAATCACAGAAATACATCTAATTCATCCTACGATAAGTTTCTATTTTAAAATCACTTTAATAGTTTTTATACTTTTGCAAACGTTGCGACTCTTATATCTCGAAACGTTAAGTTAAAAAACTTAACAAATAAAAAAACTTCTAAGGTGCTCAGAAATTTTCAAAAATAATATTGAATATATTAGTATAAAAATCTATGTGAATTACAATTGTTCGTAGAAAAAAAAAATAGATTATTCTCGGTAAAGTATGCTCCATAAACTCCATATTGTTACAATTGACCGAAAAAACAGAGCTTCTTATTTTTACACATTTTTCTGAAACTGCAGTATTTTAATTAGTTTGTAAACTACTGCAAAATTTTCTATTTTTTTGTTATTCGAATGTACAGGGGAATTATAAAAAAACTATCCCGACATTTGGGCCAATATCTATCATACCATTCACAGAAACTGAATGAAATTTTGGCAAAAGGTATTTTGAGGTATGCGATCAAGAATGACATGGAAAACAGCAGTGTCACTCAAACAGTTACGGTTACAATGAGAAAATTTCGAAAAAATCAAATGGCAACACCCAGTTTTTTGTATTGGAATGTGATCTCCATTGTGAAAAACCCTAAATAGCGTTGGAACGGCAACTGTAGCATGGAAATCACCGGAACTAGGCAAGAGAAAATTATAAAGGACATTGCAGTGCACCAGAGCATTAATTTTTGTTTCATTTACGTCACACGTCACACCGTTTCTTTGGCTGATATTCCAGCCTGATTCGTTATCCACAAAGCGAGAAGAAGAAACCAAGAAACGCAAATTTCGGGTTCTACGTAAGACACAGTCATGACTGACGGCGTCACAATAGGTTAAAGAAAAGGCACTGCAAAATGAGAGCCGCGTATATTCCTTTCTGCCATTCCGAACAAGATGCCGCTTTCAGGGAAAGAACGTGGGGAAATCGTAAAGATTTATTACCTGAATGGACAAAATGCCGCAGAGGTATTGCGTGTTTACCGCAGAAACTATGGATTACGGCGAGGCCCATGCACTGTCAAAGCTGTACGGGACTTGATTCATAAATTTGAAGAAAGTGGTTGCACATGCGATCAACCTCGGTCTACACGACCTTCCGTTCCTGTGGAAGCTGTTGCAGAAGCCCATCAGACGATAAGCACAGTTCGTCCCGCAAATGCACGCGGTGTTTCACGTGTTCTGGATCTGCCGAATTCAACTGTACGGAAGATTCTGCGCTCTGTTCTAAATATGTTTCCGTATCGATTACAGCCGGTCCACATGTTGGAAGCGGGAGACTATCAATTACGGCTGGATTTTAGAAATCAATTCCTTATCCGGTACGATGAAGATAGAAGCTGGCCTTTACGAATTCTGTGCACAGATGAGGCGCATTTCTCGTTAACTGGTAACGTGAATTCGAAAGGTTGTGTGCAGTGGGCAGAGAATAATCCACATGATGTGCATGCACGTCCATTACACGAGAAAAAAGTGACTGTGTGGTGTGGTATAACGAGTACGTTCATCATTGGCCCTTACTTTCTTGAAGAGGTTAACTGCCGGTGATCTGCAAACGTGTACAGTAACGAGTCCTCGCTATCTGAACATGTTTACTCATTACGCAATTCCCGCATTGCAAAGGCAAACTGCTGTATCTGAAGTTGTGTGGATGCAAGATGGCGCTCCTCCACATGTCTAGTCTTCAGTCAAACATGTCTTAACTCAACAGTTTGGTGGCAGAGTTATCTCCCGTCATTTCCCGTTTCCGTAGCCACCAATGTCTAATGATCTGACACCAATGGATTTCTGGCTGTGGGGATATCTGAAATCCAAAGTGTTTCATTTTCGTCCTCAAACTGCATCTGATTTGAAAGATGCCATCAGAACTTCGATTCAAGAGATTCCTATTGCCATGATACGTGCTGTAGTGCTATCCACCATCATCCGCATGCAAAGTGTCATCGTGTGTGAAGGAGGTCATGTGGAAAATTTGTGAAACACAATAAAATGCTTTATTTTATGCTGCTTCTCTGTCCTTATTGGTTGTCCTCACTTTTAGCGTATCTACATCAGGAGATTTTCATGCTACAGTTGCCGTTCCAACGCTATTTAGGGTTTTTCACAATGGAGATCACATTCCATTTAAAAAACTGTGTGTTGCCATTTGATTTTTTCGAAATTTTCTCACTGTAACCGTAACTGCTTAAGTGACACTGTTGTTTTCCATGTCATTCTTGAGCGCAAACCCCAAACTACCTTTTGCCAACATTTCATTCAGTTTCTGTGAATGGTATGATAGTTACGGACCCAAATGTCGGGATAGTTTTTTATAATCACCCTGTATATAAACGGAAGAGTGATATAAACAAAAGAAAAAGGGAAATAAACATGTCACAAATAATCTGATGAATACAATGTAAGAAAAATAATATAAAAGTTTCCCCGTTTCTATTGTAGCGACATGTACATTGGAATAAGTCAATCAATAAATTGTATAATTCTGTTTATAGCATCACTGTTATTATTTTTTTTTTGCCCCTTTCATCTTTCCCTCCCATTTTGCCCCTCTAATCTTTTCTTTTCTGAATAAAAATGGAATATGTATAATCGAAATTAAATACATTACGAAAAAGAGTGATTTCTCATTAAAAAAACTCGTTGTAAATGATCCCGCCAAGCCACAAAATCTAAAACGTCAGTCCTAAAAAGAAGTGATATCACATAAAAAAGAAGCGATATAGAAGTGCATACTCCGAGTCCTGTGTAAAAATCTATCACCACTCATAATGTTTCCAAAGGACTCGTATTGAGGTACAGTATCTGAAAACTGGTTGGCGACCTGCAGGCTTTTATAATATATGCAGTATATCCATTTTGAAAATCAAAAAGTAAATTTTTAATTTTTGTTATATCACTTTTATAAATATTTTTTGCATGCGAAAGAACTGACAAAACGGATTTTTCCCCATCTATGCGATTCCGCTTACGCTAGAATTACTGCAATATGTCTCAATTTAGTTAACGTTTATTTATAAGGCGCATTGTTATTAATATGCGTATGATCATTATATATATATATATATATATATATATATATATATATATATATATATATTACAAACTCGAAATCTTTACATGTTTACTTAAAAAACCCTCTTCGTAAGAGTGGTGTTTCTAGTTTAAGTAATGGTAAATAAATTCAACAAATTGATTTTTCAAGCTCATAAATAAGAAAGGCCAAGCAAACACAGAAGCTTCAACCTTTTACACTATTATGGGAGCAAAATAAATAAATAAATAAATAAATAAAATAAAATAAAATAAAATAAAAATAATATAGTCATATGTAATTGCAGGAAACGCAAACATTATAAAAGCCTGCAGGTCACCAAGCGGTTTTAACATACTGTACCTCATTCCGAGTTCTTTGAAAACATTATGAGTGGTGATAGATTTTTACACGGGACTCGGAGTATGCACTTCTATATCGTTTCTTTTTATGTGATATCACTTCTTTTTAGGACTGACGTTTTAGGTTTGTAGCTTGGCGGGATCATTTACAACGAGTTGTTTTTGATGAGATATTCAATTATTTCAACTCTTACATAACTATATTCTTGTATCTGATAACATAGAGTTTCCTGTGCTCGATTACTATGTTGACCTATTTCTAGTGTGTACAAAAACGTAAACCTTGGTAAAAACGTTTTACAAACGTGACAAAGTACATTTTGCTTCACACACAGTGCAAAGTTGATATTTTAAGAATTAGGTAAGTAATTTTTGCAAAATAAATTTTTATTTTATCTTCAAAGGGATTGGATTTCAAAATGTGTTTTCCTGTCCCTAAAACAAAGAATTAAAATATTGAAATCTGTCTATTTTGGTGATAATTGCAAAAATATGCTCAAAATATATCATCAAATGTTAAGTTTTTGCAAAAAAGTTTTTAAATATTGTCACTCTATTGTATGGATACAGACGTGAAAACATAAGTTTAAAGTAATTGCTCCATGTTTCATAAATGTTTCAAATAATCTTTACGAAGTACAACGAACTTACAAATGTTTGTGAAAAGTAAATTATTCCAATGGAATACTTCTAGCTTTGATGTCATATGATGCGATTCATTAAACATAAAAAAACGTATCTATATATTTATAAAAATAACTAAAAAATAAAATCCACTCATTTACAAATAAAAAAAAAATAACTTTTCTACTAAAATTTTTCCTTTATTTTTTGGCGGAAAGATGGATTTATCTTTCTCTTGCATTCAAACATCTTGTAAAACACAGTAGTTTTCGAAATGTTTGAATGCGAAAGAAGATACCGGGTATCCCAGAAATGACAGACGATTTGAAATATCAATTAAAGAAAAACGGAAGATGATAGAAATGTACGGTTTGCTTCATTCTGATTAGGTAATCAGTGAATTTATTCTGATCAATTTTCAAAATCAGTTACAAAGCTCGTAAATAGATGGCGTTTCTAGTTTGTACGAATTCCGTCCTTTCAGATCGGTATTATTTCTACATCCTAGCGTATGCTTCAAAAATTGCTTATTCTCTGAACAGCGTATTTTTATTGTTTGGGAGTTTCATCGCCTGGACCACAGTTTTATTGCAACGAGGCGCAGTTTTCAAAGGAAATTTAATGTCAAAAACGGTCCGGCAAACAGTACAATACAGGTACTGTTCGAAAAGTTTCAGCGTACTCCAAAACATCAATGATGACCGTGCTGGAAATGTCGGCCGCCCAAACACAGCCGTTGCAAAGCCGAATGCTGCAGTCGTTCAGCAGATCATCCAACAGCGACCCCAATTTTCCGTTCGCCGTGTTGCTTGTCAGACTGGACTACGCGAATGACTACACACCGAATCATGCGTCACAGCCTTCACATGTTTACTCACAAGGTACAGACTCGACAGCCTCGGAATGCTAATGCCATTAATGCACGCGAGACGCTCGCAAATGCTATGCTGCTGAAGTTGGATGCCTGCGAAATCGATGTTGAAAACATTTGGTTCTCCGATGAAGCGTATTTTTTTCTCAATGGCTTCGTTAATAAACAGAACTGGCGCATTTGGGGAACTGAAAATCCACATTTAGCCGTACCTTCATCTCTGCATTTAGAAAAAGTCACGGTTTGGGCCGCCATTTCCTCCAGAAGACTGACTAGGGCCCTTTTTTGGACACCAAACGATTACTTCAGCAAAATATCTGGACATCCTCCATGCATTTTTGGCCATTCAACATGCTTTGGAGGAAGGTAGGAATAGCTCGTGGTTTATGCAAAACGGTTCCTGGCCACATCGAACGGCTGCAATGCTTGATTGTCTCTACGAACATTTCGGTGATCGTGTCATTGCCCTTCTCTACGAAAAGCATACGCAAAATGGCATGGATTGACCTCCCTATTCGTCAGCATGTGAGTTTTTGCTTTTGGGGGAGGGGGGTACTTGAAAGACAAGGTGTATCGTCACAATCCACAAACTATAAATGAACTGGAACAATACATCTCTGCTGTTTGTCAGACCATTCCAACCGAAATGTTATCAGGGGTATGTGTGAACTTTGTCCTCACACTGCGCCACGTTGTTGCTGCAAACGGTGGTTATTTTGAAAACGTTTTTTTATAGTTTTCCCAGTCATCAGTGCCATCTGTTGACGAACTTTGTAACTAATTTTGAAAATTGATAAGAATAAATTCCCTGGTTACCTAAGTAGAATGCAGCAAACCGTAAGTTTCTATCGCCATCCGTTTTTCTTTAATTAATTTTTCAAACCGTCGGTAATTTTTGGGACACCAGGTATGTATTAGTAAAGTATTTAAATTTAAATTTTACGCACCGTTGTTAAATAATTTAGTGGAATAATTTCCTCCGATTGAAAAACATACGATATTTTACAACTATTCTAGAATATTTTTTCAGGGGATCGTTATAAAAAATTTAAATAATTATTAAACAAATATCTCGTTAATAATTATTTTTAAAATCAAGTAGATCCTGTCTGTTTATCTATTTTAGCAAAAAAATGCTATTTCCAGTAAAATTACATAAACACTAGGTTCCTGTTTTAGTTGTGTAAAGATTAAATGTAGCATATTATTTAACATGTTATCATTTATAAACGATATTTGAAACATTTGACCTAAAAACAGTTTAAATTAAATACCATTCTAAAAAGCTTTCATAAAAAAGAAAAAAAAACTTACAAAATAATTTCATACATATAATTTTTTTTTATTCTGGGAAATAATTAAACTTTTCTTTTAGATTGAAAATTAGACTTTTGTGAAATAATTCTAGGTAACTTTGTTCAATTAAAAAATTAAATGCAATAAAAAAGCTTCATTTATCTCGTTTTTAAATGAAAAACAGAAAATCACTATGTTATACATCTTAAGCACTTCTTACATTAAAAAGAATCGTGCTTCTCGCAGTCGTAACATGTACAATTTAATGTCACAAAATTTTCTTAAACTCCATTAGTAGGATGTAAAATCAATCAACTTCAAACGGTCCATTTATTTGCGAAACTGTTGTACTTAAATGTTGCTACATTTTAGTTTTAGATAAAATGGTTTCATTAAACTACTAATGGACTAAATTCTTGTGAATAATGTATTTTTGTCTAACATCCATGGGAAAATAAAAAAAAGGAAAGAAAGAAAATCGTTTAATTTTTTTAGCAAACTGTATAGCACTTTCTTTAAAAATAAATTATAAGATGACCCCGTTACTTCTAATTGCATTATCAAATATATTTTTTTAAATAAATATCCGTAAATGAATGTTTTGAGAAATTTCTATTACGTAATAATGAAATAGCTGTGCATTTTTTTGTATAATAACATTTCGACTAAAATCTACATAATAATAGTGCAAATCATGTGACTGTCCTAAACAGATATGATACTAATAGCTTCGCGTCTTGTATGTCAGTCCTGCCATTTTTTTTTTCAAAATTATTTTTCGAATAAAATTGTATAAAATTACACTGTTAGAAGGATTGCTGAAATTAAACATAATTTTTGAGAGATGAGCTACCTTCTAAAATATATAGATTTAGAGTTATCGGCATTTAAAATTTCAGTCAGAACGTTAAAAAAAAAAAAAAAAAAAAAAAAAAAAAAAAAAAAAAAAAAAAAAAAAAAAAGGTGAACAATAAGGTACTGCACTCTTGTGCAGAGAATAAAATCAGAAAAGTCCTTTCAGGGCATTTGTTTTCGAACCAATGAAGTCGGGTTTTAGTTTTGGAAGTGAAGTCGCTTTTTTGCATTTCAAATTTCTGGATTCCTAAAATAGAAAATGAGAGAATTATATACAAAACGGTTCTTAATGGTTTGCTGCAAATTATCGCAGCAGCAAAACAGATTTTAAAGTGTTTTCATCTATTAATAATCTTGCTAGCTAAGGCAGTTACTTTGATTATATACGCGCAGACACGTTTGGCGTGAAAGCAATTGATGCATGGAAGAAAATTGTTTATTATTGTACAGTTAATGCAGGTGAAAGTTTGTGCTTTAAAATATTACACAGGCTTGAATAAATATTTTTTTAATATATTTTAGATATTTTTTAAATACATTTGTGCATTTATTTTCTAAATATTATACTTGATTAATAAACAAGCTTTTGCCTGGAGTTCGCTTACGTTGAATGTAAGTTTTTCGATTAGTAATACTAGGTCAGTATATATAATTATTATATTTTTTCTCATAATTTTTCTAACTAATAATACAACACCTACCAAAATTAGTTTAGAAGACCGTTTAGTATAGCTAATATTTTATAATTGGGCTCCCCTAAATAGAGAACTTTCTATCATAGCTCTATAATTAAGCAACGTAGAGCGTTGTGTTATACACTAACAACGTCCTTCCAAAATTACCTTACTGGCAATGTAATTCCCATAAAAATCCGTTTAGCAGAACGCGAGTTATAATCGTTCGGAATGAAATTCCCATTCATATTCTAGTTGGCTCTTTATGTAACTATGTCTCATAGCTCTATAACTAAGAAACACAGAATGATGTATTATACACTAAAACCTTCCCCGAAATATTAAGTAACTGTCAATGAGTGCCATAAACATTGATGTAGCTGAATGTGATTTACAAGCGTTCCAAATGAGATTCCCAATCATATTCTGGTTGATCTAATTATAGAACTTTCACCTATCAGTCTGTAACTAAGAGATGGGTTATACAAAACCTTCCCCCAAAAATTACCTATCTGAAAATGTAAGACCCATAAAAATATGTTTAGCATAACATGAAATATAAGCGTTCCGAATGCAATTAAATAGGTTCGCCTATTTATAGAACTTTTTCCAATTGTTCTTTAACTACGCAACGTAGAATGATGTGTTACATACTAAAACCTTTCCCCAAATATTACCTTAACTGATAATGTAACTCCCAGGTGACTTATAGGCGCTCGGAAAGAAATTTCTTATTCTATTCTGATTGGCATAATTATAGAACTTTCTCCCGTATCTCTATAACTAAGCAACATTGAAAGATGTTTTATACTCTAAAACATTTCCTCAAAAATTACCTAATTCACAATGTAAACCCCATAGAAACCTCTTTAGCAGAACGTGAATTATAAGTGTTCTGATTGCAGTTAATCAGATTGACCTAATTGTAGAATTTCTCTCCATAAATTTATTACTAAGCAACGTAAAACGATACTTTATAAACTAAAACCACCACCCCCCCAATAAAAAAAACTGGCAATGTGTATTTCATAAAAATTCGTTCAGCAGAACGTGATTCACAAGACCCGCATGTATTCTGTTTGGCCTGATTGTAGAATTTTCTCCCATAACTGTGTAAATAAGAAACGTAAAATAACGTCTTATACACTAAACCTATTACATAACTGAAAGCAAGTCCCATAAAAATTCACTTAGCAGCACGTGAGTTGTTAGCGTTCAGAATCATAACACCAATCACAATCGGGTTTGCCTTAATTATTGAGTTTTTTCCAATAGTTCTATAACTGATCAGCGTAAATCAATGTATTATATAATAAAACAGCTTCCTAAAATTTATCAAACTGACAATGTAAAACCAATAAAAATCCTTTTAGTAGAAAATGTGCGTTGTATGCGATTGAAAAGAAATCCTATTCAAAATCGGCTTGGCTTAATTATGGAACATTCTCTCATAGCCCTTTAACTATGAAACTAATAACGATGTGTTATACATTCAAACAGTCTAACTCAAATCTTGCCTAATTGGCATTGCAAGTAACATAAAAATACTTTTATCAGAACGTGAGTTAGAAACGTTCAAAAATAAAATTCCCATTCGCAATGGGGTAGCCAGATTGTACAACGTTCCCCCATAATTCTATAATTAAGCAACATAGAACGATATATACAACGACACATAAATATAATAAACCCTTCGATATATAAATATACACTGGTGAAAACAATTAAACAGACAAATGGTTTTTTTAAACAAAACAAAATAAATTATGCCTATACGCAAATAAGATATCAGATAATAGTTAAGCTCTTCGCGGATACTCCTGCCACACAGTTGTCTGTGTCGTCATAAGGCAGTGGCGCTGTGATCGCGTTTGTGTAGAGGTACCTCATTTGCTCGCGAAGCTTGTAGTGTTATGACGTTTTGAAACATCGTAGCATAACCCAATCCTTGTTTTTTTATTTCTTGGTTTAACCATAGTTAGTATGGCTGGTCGTTATCATCTAGATGATGCCACAAAATTGCGGATAGTTGAAAAACTTGAGGCGGGCCAATCACAGGCTACCTGTTGTAAGGACCTCGGGTTTCCGAGAAATGTGATGTCCACTCTGTGGAAACAGTTCAAAGAGACAGCAACAGTGGTCCGCCGACCTGGTTAAGGTCGCAAAAGGGCAACAACACCGGCTGAAAGCCGTTATTTGAGACTTCTAGCCAAAAGGGATAGGTCTGCGATAGCGACACAACTGTCTCGTCACCTGTATAATGCTGCAACAGGAACATCCATTTCACTAATAACAGTCGCCCAGAAACTTAATGCAGGGGGCCTGTATGCCAGGCACCCTGCAGTATGCATCCCTTTGATTGTGAACCACAAAAAGGCCCGTCTAGCGTGTTGCCGAGAACACCTGTCTTAGACAGAGGATAGCTGAAGGCCGGTTCTCTTCAGTAATGAGTCGCGATTCATTCTGTACAGCAACTCGAAACGTAATCTCATCTGGAGAGAACCCGGGAGTCGATATCGGCCCTCTAACATTTTCGAAAAGGACCACTATGGTGGAGGTGGTGTGATGGTCTGGACAGGCGTCATGGCAGACGGGCGTACCGATCTTCATGTGTTCGCTTGAGGTACTGTGACAGCTCAGTGGTACAGAGACTAGATCCTTGCACCCTATGTGAGACTTTTCCGTGGATAATATGGACGAAATTTCGTTTCATGGACGATAATGCCCGTCCACATAGGGCTCAGTTGGTGGACGAATTCCTCAAATCGGAGAATGTTCAATGAATGGAGTGGCCTGCGATGGTCCCTGACCTTAATCACATCAAACACGTATGGGACGACCTTGGACGATCAATTGATGCTCGAAGATCACACCAACGCCCATCGATGAGCTCAAGGGTGCCTTGGTGCAAGAGTGGGTGCGATTGCCACAGAGATTTATAAGGACCCTGGTAAACAGTATGAAACGCCGATGCGAGAGTTGTGTAGCTTTTACAGACGATCATACACCCTATTAGACATGATTTCCATCTGACTAACAGGGTTTCGGTCAGCTGCTCTGCAGGACACGTGACCAGTTTCCTTATTTAGGATGCCGATTGTGCCCATTTTTATTTTCCCATATATTGTTCTTATGTCAAATGATATTTCGGCCAAGTTTGGTTGTATGTGCTTTGTTAGATTTTTTTTTTTAAATTGTCCCTTTAGTTGTTTTAACCAGTGTACTAAAGCGTAATTATAGAACGATATATAGATATAGTAAACCCTACTCTAAAAAAACTAACTAACAGTGCAAGTTCTATCAAAATCTATTCAGCAGAACTAAAGCTATAATTTGCCAAGACGAAAAAATAATTTTCATATTTTATATTAGAAAAATATAAACCAGTCAGTGAGTAACTTTATGTTATCATGTTTCAAGTTTGTTCTATTTAGCACCACACATATTTCCTTTGTTTTCATAATTACTTTGTTTTAAAATTTTATGACATAGTAAAATAACATAAAATAATAAAATTATTGTTTTTTATTACTAGTGGCTCTGCCCCTATGCACTAAGATCGCCAACCGCCGTTCAGACACCGCATGCTGTAAAAACACGGTAATTTGCTCTGTTTTAAAAATATTACCGAAATTTGAATTATAATTATACGACCAGAGGCGATATTTTCTAATCGAATTTTCATTCATTTTACTTAATTGTTTCGAATGCATTGTTTTTAATATGACGTGAGTTTTACAAAAGTTTCTCCCTCTTTTTAATATTAACGTGAAATTACAGTTTTTTATTGAAAGGAAATATTATTAGCACTGTTTAAAATTTTGCAATAATACATTTAAAACAATTTTCGAAATAAATAAATCTGTCGTGTAAAGATATTTTTTTTTAATGAAACTGGTGGGAAATATTTTTATTTGAGCATTTAAAATATGTCGTAATTTTCCCAATTTACTGCTTATACCGCGTAATAATTTAATTATTGCTTTAAATTTTTATCTCTATTTTTAATATTTACGTGCAAGTATATTTTTATGACATGATTTTATCTATTTACTGCTTTTAACAAAAATTTAATTATTATGTTAAAGTTTTATTTCCGTTTTTAATAGTCACGTGTAAATACATTTTTAAATTGAAAGGGACTAGTCATTGCGCTGTTTTACGAATAGGCAAAAATATGATAGATGTCTTTTCAGAGTATGAAATAAATCTTAATTAAAATGATGAAATTTTGAATACAAAATTTATAAAAAACCCTCAAAAAATTAGTCAAATTCAAAACAATAATTACACACTGCACACTGCAAGCGTATCAACTATATCCCTGCAAAATATGATTAAATTTCTATGCATAGTTTTTATTACTATAAAACGTTTCTAGCGGAACTTTTGGACAGACGTTAACATTAAATATCTCTTAAAATATTTCTTCGATGTAAAAACGGTCTATTTCAGCATGTTTTTTGAACATTTCTCCATAAAATGACTATTTTTTATACTTTAATATATTTTTTCATATTTTTAGTTTTTTTCAATAAAAGCTGAGAAAGACCTCCGGAAACAAAAAAATCACTTCCAGTAGTGACAGCGATAGTTACTTTTTTTAGAATAGAGATATATATTCTGAATATCCCTACAAATAAATAGTTTTTAAATTCCCAGTGAATTCCAGATCTTCTGTGCCTTTCATATCAAATTTTATCACATAAAGCATCACATAACATCGCACCTTACGTATTATAAAAATTGTATTAGTATATCAAAACTTTATGTCATTAGAGACAAGAAATATGACTCTTTCCCATATTTGTGGAAAAAGAACTTTTTTCTTATATTGTTATGTGAAACGTTACTCCAGAACAAAAAATATGTGTATATATTTTTTCAAATTTCAAATTTCATTTTTTTCCCGCTTGTCAAACAACAAGTTATATCATAATTTAAATGCTTCTCTTAAAACTGCCTGTTGAGAACAGTAATATATTTCCTAAAATGTCGTAAAATATACATGCTTATCGCACAAATGCTATGTAAAAAATAAAATATAATTATCTAAATTTTATAACGTATTCTTGGACATGTCTGTTCTTTCTCATTATCTATCTCATATCTGTCATTTTCTTACAATGTATTTGATGGCGTGGTTTGAATAAATTATGAAATTTTTGTAACATTATTTAAATATTACAAATGTTTCTTGTTTAATGTAAATTATTCAATAAGTCAAATGATTTGTAATGTAGCACATTATATATGGAAAAGAAGGAAAAAAAAAAGTAATAATTTATGCCTGTGAAAAAAGTATTTGTTTTTAAAGTGAAATTTCAAGTAGACACACATGAATTTTGATAAACATCTGACAGGTTGATGAACAACTTAAATATATTGATATAATTTAATTGTTACTGTAATAGTGCAAATACAAAAAACTCAGTTTAAAAAAAAAATAAAACTGTTTTTGATGTAAAATCTAAAGTCAAAGGATCAGGGTTCATAAGCCGTGGTTTTGGCTCATGAAATAAAACTAAAATTCGATTTTGTTATAATGACTTAATTATTTCACTTTTTAATATTAGAAGATTTATCCTGTACGATTTCAACAATATTTTGTGCAATTTGATCGGATTTATATGACTTACACAAGCTCAAACTTCGTATTATTCGTAGTTTTTGATGAGAAATACGCAATTTCTTCTAATTTTAACCCAATTATTAATATGAGCGCAATTGTGCAACACTTTCTTCTTTGCATATATTATAAAATACATCAAAATGTACAATATATGTAAAAATAAAAATGTTGCAAATTTGCGCTCGTAGTAAAATATTATTAAAAATAGAGAGTTAAGTAACTGCATTCCCTCACGTCACTAAACTTTTAGGATGCAGCAACGTGTTTAAACGTGCTAAAATGAACGTAACTATGACTAATGTGAAGGAATGCAATTATTAGCAATAGTTACGTTCATTTTAGCACGTTTAAACACGTTGCTGCATCCTAAAGTCTCTTAGAGACGTGAAGAAATGCAGTTACTTTACTCTCTATTTTTAATATTTTACTACGAGCACACCTTTGCAGCACTTTTATTTTTACATATATTGTACATTTTGATGTATTTTATAATATGTAAAGAAGAAAGTGTTGCACAATTGCGTTCATATAAATAATTAAGGTAAAGTTAGGAGAAATTATGTATTTTTCATCAAAAACAACGAATAATACGAACTTTGAGCTTGTGTAAGTCATATAAATCCGAACAAAATACAAAAACTATTGTTGAAATCATCTACTATATATATAAAACACAAACGGAAATTTCGTTCCGTTCCTTATAACTCGAGTTCCGCTGAAGGAATTCTGATGAACTTGCACTGTTCGATAGATAATTTTTCATGGAAGGTTTTAGTATATAACACAACGTTCTACGTAGATTAGTTACAGAATTATGATAGAAAGTTCTGTTATTTTGGCCGAAAATGTTGCCATTTCTAATTTTTTGGCGACCGTTATTGTTGCAGAAGGAATTGAAAAGACTATACATCTCGAAAAATAAAAGAAAAAACTGTGCTAATTTTATAAAAAAAAAAAAAAAAAAAAAAAGAAAGAAAGAAAAAGAAAAAAAAAGAAAAGGGGTTTTGATGAGATATAATATTATAAAATGAAAATATTTAATTTAAACATGATTGGGAATATTCGTAATGCTTGAAAAATTATTCAATGGGCAAGATTGCTATTGAAAAAAAATATTTGGCGATTTATCTTTTGTTTTTGGCGATTTTGATTTTACTTCTGACCCCAAATAATTTGATTTTAAGCCAAAAGGTGTTTTTTTGTTGCAGAAAGAATTAAAATGGCTATACATCTCGAAAAATAAAAGAAAAAACTGTTACTAATTTTATTTTTTTAAAAAAAAGAAAGAAAGAGAAAGAAAAGAAAAAAAAAAGAAAAATAGTTTTGATGAGAGATTTTAAGCCAAAAGATGTTTTTATCAAGATGTCTTTATCAAGTGTATAACAAAATTTTTGCAGTAATTTTTGTTTGGTACTTTTCGGTTAGCCGGGCACCAGTTATATATTCATGTTCATTCACACACACACACACACACATATATCTACACATATACATATGTATACATACATATCAGAATTGCCACGTCCCCGGGTTTTAGAACACCAGTAATTTTTTTGAGAAAATATTGTTCTTTTAAATCGCGAAATGCTCCGATTCAACAAAACAACATTTTCTGTACTAAATTACTGGTATCCAAAAAGCCGGAAACATGGCAGGTCTGACATATATACATATATATATATATATATATATATATATACACTTATATGTATGAAGATATATATACATATGTATATACATATATATTTATATATGTACATATATCACTGGCGCCCAGCTAACCGAAAATTACCTTTTTTTAATTCTAATGTAAACTATATTACTAGCAATATACTTCTATTTACGTCTTACCTTATATATGAAATATCGTTTCGGCTGCTTATAACTCGAGTTCTGCTGAATGGAATTTCATAGAACTTAAACTGTAAGAAAGATAATTTTTCAGGGAAGGTTTTATTGTATAACATATCGTTCTACATAGCTTAGTTATGGAATTATTATGGGAAGTTCTACAATCAGATCAATCCGATTATGAAATATTAGCCTTTTTTAAAGATTCTGCCGAATGGATTTCGATGACACCTACACCGTTAGTTAGATAATTTTGTAGGGAAAGTTTTATTATGTAACATATTATTCTACGTTGCTTCGTTCTAGAATTATTGGGGGAAATACGAAAATCGGGTGCCCTTTTTTTTAATCAAATATTAGCCTTTTCAATATTTTATTCCGATTATGAAAGATTAGCCTTCTGAAAAAGTTCCACTGGACAGATTTTGATGATAATTGTATTGTTAGTTAGTTGCTTTTTCAGGAATGGTTTTAGTGTACTACATATTGTTCTACGTTGCTTAGTCAAACAGTTATGTGTGAAGGTTATATAGTCAGGTGAACCCGATTCCGAAAGATTAGCCTTTTAGAAAGTTTTTACTGGGCGTATTTTTTGCGACTTGCATTGTTGAGTAGATAATTTGTAAGGATGGTTTTAGTATATTTCATATCGTTCTAATAGTTTTAGAATTGTGTGAAAAAGTTCTATAATCAGATGAACCCAATTATCAAAGATTAGCTTTTATAAAAACTTCTACTGAATGTATTTTGTTAGTTAATTTGTTTGCATTGTTAGTTAGATAATTTTTAGTGATGGTTTTAGTATATTGCATATAGTTTTATCATTCTTTAGCAAACCCTAACTGTACATGACCAAATAAAAGAGTTGGTCCTTAACAGCTAAAATTTTGACTGCACATTAGAAAATATAATAGCGCAATGACGACATTTCTCAGTAATGTGGAAGGATATTCCAGGTAAATATACAGATTGCTTTCAAATACAAGGTCAAATTAAACGATATATTTCGTTTGATTTAAGGTTCATTTGTAGAAACCGACCAGCGCAGCGGGCGTAGCTTGCTAGTACAGGATGAACCTTCTAATATTAAAAAGTGAAAAAAATAAGTCAGTATAATAAAATCGAATTTTAGTTTTATTTCATGTGCCAAAAACGTGGCTTATGGACCGTGATCCTTTATTTAGCGCTTTTGGCTAAAGATTAACCATCACAGAGGAAACAAGTGGGTAAGCGTGATCGATTATCGCTCAGAGGGTTTCGTTTAATATTCCTTTCAAAACACTTTATCCTTTCTTTAATAAATCCAAATAAATTTCATTCAGCAACCAAAAAAAAAAGTCATGTTTTTATAAAGTAAAAATTTACCGGTCTATTTTTTTTTTTTAATATCTAAATGCCCGTTGTTATATTCTGTCTTAATAATCTGTCATGCGGACTAAATGCGATATTTAAAATAATAATTTCAAAATTAAACATGTTGTACACTTTCAAAATATTAAAATATGCGAATATTTCCATAATCGGATTTTTATCACGATTCAATATGTTTCTCAAACTCATATATTTACTATTCTTTATTACTCATATTCATACTCACATTGTATTATTCTCAAATATTTGAAAAATTCGTAAAACTTCCAATATGACGTCAGATTCTCTTTTTAATTCTCTATGACGTGATATCAACCTGTTTTGTGTACATAAACATACTCATACTTCTTGTATTATTGATAAATCTTAGAAATTTTCTGCTTTATTACTACTATGACGTCAATCAATTTTATTTCATATTTATCTTTTTTTCAATTGGTGAAACTTTTTATTTCATTTTCACTTTTCACGTGAAAATCGTCTGATTGAACATTAATTATTGTAGAAAGAATTTCATGTGGATTTTTAATTTTTGGCATCTGCTATAATGAAAATTATTTAAATTTAATAAGAAAAGGCTGTTAGAATTTAGATTTTTTATCTATATTTATTAAAATAATACGAATTTTTCAAATATTAATATTTTCAGCTCTTCACAGCTGATATTTTGATTTATACACAAAGTTTCAACTCTGTAAGTTACATAGTTTTCTAGAATGGCTCTGTGACAGACAGACAACGGAGTTGGAGCAATAGGGTTTCGTGAGATGAGCGAAACCAGGGCTACACTAGATACCGGGCTTGCGCATTCATTATCATGACGTCACAAATGGTGGCTGGCCGCTACCAGCGATTGGTTCCAAGCGAAACGACAAAATGAAAGACATACAGCGATTGGCACAAAACGACGGGCTCCTCACTTTGCACCAATCGCTGGTCGCGGCCAGCCACCTTTTGTGACGTCATGATAATGAATGAGCAAGCCCGGTATCTAGTGTAGCCTTGACGAAACCCTAAAAACGAGTCGAAAATCACAGGTCACAAGAAGGACACTGTGATTTTCAACTTGTTTTATCCTCTTATGATGGGTAATGTTTATCCGAAAGCGCTAAGTAATTTTGACATCTGATTTCAACATAATAAATAGTTTTAATGTTTTAAAACTGTGTTTTTGTATTTGCACCTATTAAAGTAACAATTAATTTATATCAGTGTATTTAGGTTGTGTTATTTCAAGTTATTGAAGGTGAATTTGATGTTTTAATATATGGAATTTTCTATATTTTTAATTGAAAGGTTCATTTTTGAAGTTCTATTTATCAGATTCTAAATCTTAAAGCCTTACACGAAAGATAATACGAATAAATATTTTAAAATAAGTATGTACTTAAAAAAAAAAAAAAAAACAAGCGGGAAAAATTCTACCTTACGGCAGAATATAGATTGGCCACCCACGGCTTTTATCGTTGAGATTTTTTCAGCCAAGTCTAACTCGTCAAAAAAGTGTTTGTTAGCATAAGCCAGCTTCTCCACTTTAGAATTTAGTTAGCGCTCTAAGATTTTTTGTGAGCTGGCGGAATATATTAGGCACGAGCACACCAAGTTTTAAAAGGATTCGGTGACTAGAAGTATTTTTAATAACTATAATAGTAAAAAGACGTGGCTTCAATTGGCTGAGACGTGGCGAGGTAGTTGTTGTTTACAAATGTGCTGGCTTAATGACACCCTTTAAATTATTTTTAATCATTCAAGGCATTTTAGCACTTAATAGATAACCTAAAAAAGATAATGAAAAGTTCTATGATAGCAGCTTTTATGATGGATAAAGCTAAGAGAAGTTGTTTAACAAATGATGAGTTAGCATTAATTGATGGGATTTTGGGGAGCGGTGGGAGGAAGGGAGGGGGAGCTATACAAAACACAAGTGCTCTACGAGACCTTTAAAATGAATCCTCACTTGAAATTGAGAGATAGGACTTTAAAAGGGATCCCCCTTTTCGCCCCTCTGACGGTCCCCCTCGAGAGATACGTGGAAATCGAGGGCGCCAAAAGAAGGGGGGAATACCTTTAGGCAGTTTACAGCTTATTTTGGTAAAATTTTGGAGCTGTCCGGTCCATAGGAACAGAGATAAATGGGAAAAACTAAAATAAATATGAAAAATTGAAAAAAATAAATAAGAAAAGTGCTCCTGACAGGAGACGGGAGAGAAGGAGGGGGAGAGTAAAACCAGACAAAAGTGCTTGATGATATCAAACTTTTTATATGTTACATGACGGGGTTTGGGCACCTTTAATGTCTCCACCGTGAGGGGGGAGGGGTAACTCCGGTCCTATGGGATATATGGCGTCGGGACCCTCTTAGAAATGTCTGCCTCGACGATTTTAATTTCGTTGGATCTTTTAGAAGAGGCCTACGCCCTCTGTGGGGCTTAAAGGGGCTGAGAAAGATGGGAAAAACTAAAATTTAGAAAGAGTTGAAACAGAGAAATATGCTTCTTAATGGAGTGGGCGAGTGAGAGGCGGAGAGTAGGACCAGACCACAGTGCTTGACGAGATCTATCAATTATTGAATTATTTACATGAAGGGGTTTACATGAGGAAGGAACACCAAAAAGGTCTTACTGAACCTTTCCCCCCAGGAACTTACAAGAACTTACCCCCCCAGAGGTAACTTCATTACTATTGGAGATAGGGCCACGGGTCCCCTTAGAAATGTCCGCCACGACGGGTTTAACTTTGTTGGATCCTTTATATTATTGTTTAAATGGGGTCTGCGCCCGCTGTATGGCAATTAGGTACCGAGAAAGGAAATACAAGCCGAAGTATCGGCATAATACAGAGAGACAATTTGATTTTTAATATCGTCAGTAACAACCATTTGTATAGCTATGCATAAAGGGTGTCCTCCTTTATATATGGAGTGGCTGTGATTTTTCATAAACATGAATTTTACTGTAAACTGAAAGAATTAGCCCTGTGTGTGACTATATAAAAAAAAATACCGTACTTTCGTGTTATAGCGGCTCCCACAATTATGATTATACCAAGGTTGCAGTTATGATTTCGCCAAGATCATCGCAAAGCTTATATAGGCATCCTATATATGCATATATATATTCCAAACACTCCTATATGTGCCATATACGTCATTATGCACGTATTATTTATGTCTTATATGTCGTATATACATCATATACACATGTCATATATATACATCATATATGCATCCTAATATGACTATAACTTGGCCACATACGTACAGAAATGTTATATATATATATATCATATATTATTATAATGTCATACATGCTTTATAATTTGGCGATAAATCTTGACCGCTTGGCAGTTCATCCTTGGAAGCCGCTATAACACGAAACTACCAAATTTACAATATATATCTATATTATAAAGGACAAACGTGTCCGTGCGTAACGCTGACGTCATTTGTGCGAATGGCAACAGCTGACGATGAAATTTTGGCTTTGAGATTTTTGCTACTGCAATTTTTTTTATTTCTAAACATTGCACATTTTCAATTTTTACACCGTTAGATAGGAAAAAAAATCTACATTCAAACGCAATTTGTTTGAAAACTGTATCACGATTTACTCATTTATTATAGCATTTAAATTAAATTTCAAGCACGTTTTTTTTAAAAATCTCTATCGCTTGCAGACGATTACAAAATATTAATCCGTTTGCACTTTAAATAATATAAATAGTTCAGCATTTGTTTCGATCTAATATTCCATAACGAAGTTAAAATTTCATTAAGCAATAAATAAAATACTACATATAAAACACAAATTTAACAAACATCTAATCGAAAAAAGCGCTTAAAACCACCGAAATTATCAGAATAAGAAAATCTGTTGTATATAAAGAAATTTTCAGCGATTTCTTCGACAATTTCAAATATATATAATTGACATATTTCATATAAAAATGCTCTTTGGTGTTGTTAGGGGACAATCTATATATATATATATATTAAATGTAAAAAATCTATTAGAGTTTTTAATTTAAAAAAATGGTTTTTACCTATATCCTCTAATCCCGGGAAGCCCGGGTTGGATGCCCTTGTATTAATGAAAACAGAAACAAAAATATTTCATGCTTGGTGGCTGCTATAACACGAAAGAACGAAAGTACCAAAATTCTTCTTTATTTTTCATATCTGATAATTTGCATCTATCCTTTTTTGTAATTTTAAAATTTTTGTAACGATTTTATGCATTTCTATTGCCTATTCAAAGAAAAATTCTTCTAAAGTTACAGAATTTCGTTAAAAACGGTAAAAATAGTAAAATGCGGACATCGTTTGGTCCATTCTCGACCGAAAGCAACAGCCGTTATCATTATCTTTTTACGCGTGAAGGTTTCGTTATGGTCTTCATTGTAAAATTTGGTAATTTTTGAAGTTCAATATTTGAAAAACGGCATAATCATTCGATTTTAAATTTATATCAAGAAAAATACATTTTTTTCCTTTCTAACGCAGTTTGTCTAACAATTTTGTGACGAATACTTTTTGAGTTATTAATTTTTTCAGTAACTTCAAATGTTTCATTTTCCGAGATTAACCTGTGGCAACGATGGATTGCTGTGACTTTTCATAAACATGAAAAATGATAGAGATTGAAAGAATAAGCCTCCCTGTGGGTGGCTAAAAAAAAAATTAATAAACAGTAATACGCTACCACGCATTCGCGGCAGTGTATTACTGCTTATTTTACAGTTTATTACAGTTAACTTTACGCTATAATACTGGCAGCTCGGGTGCTTGTATACACCGTAATATAAAAGTGATAATATAAAAGTTATGTAAAATTATATAAATTACTCTTGTGATCAACATTCGTTTTTCTATGCATTTAAAAAGTGCCTAACAATGAATGAGGCATGACTCGAAATGTTTTTGAAACAGCTTGAAAGTTTTTCTCAAATCAATGCTGCCACAAAAAAATGCATTATCTGATGCTCAACAATTATTCTACAAATAAATAGCACGGAATAAAGTGTAATTTTGCCGCACGGGTTTATTTTTATTTTTTAAAGGTATGCTTTGTTATATTAGATTTAATTGTATTTTACATTCATTCAAATTATTTTTCTTTATTCCATTTTTCCCAAAGAGGATGATTGTTCTAATGCAGTTAAAATATGATTTGTTATTTTTTTCTAGCCCATGCCTTTTGCTATCTTCGATCAGTTTTTGCTGTAACTTTGTTAGAATAAATGGGATGATATTCTGTTTTGACTGATATTTTTTGAAGATATTTTAATTCATAATATTTTCTTTAGAATTAGAATTTCTTTATCTAATAAATGCAGTGCAAAATCCTCGCACGGGTCCACTGTTTTGACATTTATTTATACTTTCTGAGAAATAAAAAGATACTGTTTTCATTAAATCACCATTTTTAAGCGACTTAAAAAAAGATGCTTCTTCTTTTATTCCTCATGTATGCGCATGTTTATGCATTTATTTATATCCGCAAATGTCTATACAACAACAGAATGTATTTCAACGTAACTTTTACACTACAATTTTGGGACACTAGGAAAGGCTTTAAGTTAAAAGTATTCGTTGTATCCTGTATTGTCTAAAGAAAATTTGATTTTTTTTCTTATATGATTCGTTACTATTCAGTTTAAACCTAAGCGATGAGCAATATATTTTCTTTATAACATGGGAGAAGCGATATACAAGAAATAAGATGTAATTGATAGAAATAATTTTGGACAACATCTTGAGCGATGAGTAATTATAATGCTTTTATATGTAATGTTACGGCGACTGGCAAAACATAAAATTTTATTATTTGAGAGAATTTTGCGCATAAACTTAGCAAACTGGACATAATCGCAAAGCTAATATAATGTTTATGGGCAACACTAAATTGCTGAAAAAATGGTTAGAGTATTATTACAAAGTTCTTTGACTGACGTAAGTTAGGGAATATTTCTAATCTCAGCACAGGCTCTGTACTAGGGTGGTGCGAAAAAAGTGAAGTTGGTATTTCCATGTTGCTATAGTGCGGAAAAGTTGCAATTGGTAAATACAAGAAAAAAAGTCCTTCCGGCCTGTAGCGGGAGGAAAAGGTAGCTTTCCTATATCTTAGTTTTAAAATTTTAGCTAATATTATACAAAAACAGCAAGTTAAAATGCAAAGAAACATTTACAAAAGATTCGTTAATACTCAATATAAGAAATTCGCCAAATTATTGAGCAATAGCCGAATTGGCTTCATTTATGAAGACTTATTTTGGTCGCCAAATTCGCCGATATTTCGCCAAATGTCGCCAATTTTGGCGAGAATTTGGCGCTAACGGATATGAATACATAGTTTTATGCGTATGATTGGGAAAATTATTACAACAATGAAAGAAAATTATTTGCGAGTAATCGCGTTAATGTGCTGTTTTGTTTCAAAATGTCAGCCACCCTAGAATTTCAAACTGCTCTATCTCAGCCATTTTTTAAGATAGAGGTAAACCAAAAAATGCTCTGAAATCCTTGTATCAAGGCCTAAAATAAATTTGAATTTTTAACTTTTTTGTATATTTATTTTAGTTTTAAATTTTTAAATGGTCGCCATTTTGAAACGAAATGGCGGACCAAGAAGGCCAACGAACTCGGTCGAGACATTGGCAAGCTTAATACACACAATTAGTTTCATCAAAATTGATTTATAAATACTAGCGTTATCGTATGACATAGGTCAGATATATATATGGATATATATATATATATATATATATATATATATATATATATATATATATATATATAAATCAACATTTGAACGGAGGGTGGTTTTGGGGCCTGGGGGTCATGATCGGTGAAAATATATCGAAATTTTCCGGAACTACTTTCCTCCGAACGGCTGCAATAGGTAGCTTTATACTTTTTTTATTGAAAGCTACCTAAAAATTATTCAAATCGGACTTTATCTTCCGATCTCGCAAACCACCTAAAAATTAAAAAAAAAATAATTTCGATTTTTTCAGAATTAAAAAAAAAAGTTTTACGTATATACATATTTTATCACTATAGTGAAAAATATATGCAGATTGTATTGTTTAATAATTATAATTAAAAACATTGCGTTTAGAGAATATCTTCCGATCGCGCAAATCTCCTAAAAAATCAAAAATATTCCGAAGTTTCGAATTTTTCAGCATTTAAAAAAATTTTTACGTATATACGTTTTTTTATCGCTATAGTGAAAAATATTTGCAGATTGTGCTGTTTAATAATAATAATAATAATAAATTGCGTTTAGAGAATATCTTCCGATCGCACAAACTCAATAAAAATCGGGAAAATTTCAATTTTCAGCGATTTTGATGTATTAAGAAAATAATCAACTGAGTTCAGTTTGAGATTTAAATGTAAATTGATACTATTGAGTTGAACTATTAAACTGATTACTGAACAAGGGTTTCACTATAATACTTATATTTCGTAGTGCTATAGTGGTACAAATACCAATACAGGATGGAAAGGTGATGCTATCAGACACCTTGAACAGCATCTCGGACGACCACTTCAGTGGATTGTTTGTTTATTACATTTTGTTGAATTACCTTTCCGCCATCTTTTTTTAACATTTGGATGGTGAAACAACTGGCCCAAGATCATTTAGTGGACCAATTGGGCAGAATCTCATTGATTGTGAAAAGCTCTCAATGGTAAAATTTCAATTAATTGATTGTGAAATTCAAAAAGTGCGCAGATAACCAAAGATATCCAAGACAACCAAACAGGACCAAAGATATATTTTTGACGTAAGTCAAGCAATTAAAAGTGGCAACTTTCAAAGTGACTTATCAAAGTGTGACCCCGGCCCAAATTCACATGCCAGATGGCTCACTTGTGCAGAGACCTTCGACTTTACATGAACGTAGAAAACTCATCGGATGCCTTAAAAACCATAGTGACATTTATTTTAAAACCTTACATGCCAGATTGGTTTGAAATAAAATGCAGTATGCACATTACAGATCGGCCTATCAAAATGTACAGAGCAATTGAAACATCTCTATACTTGCCTGACAACCTGAAGAAAGTGGTATTCCCTGTAATTGAACAAAACGCTTTCTTTGCCCACTACTGATTCCCTACTGATGACAATGGTCTTTGATAAGAGGAGGCACATAAAGAGCTATGGCTAAGAAGAGTGTTAAAAGCCAGGTAGACTATTTCAAAAGATAAAAGCATCAGAAACTTTATCATTCCTACTTTAAACTGCGGTGCGGCAGACTATACAGAATAAATTGATTGGAATGTAGCAAAATTATCATTTGCAACTATTTTACGGAGAGTAACCAATGTAGAAATACATTCCTTCGTTTAATCAGGTGATATTCCAGACTGGGTATGATAAAACATTTCCCTGCCACATGCAAGCTGTCGAGCTGTGCGTCAAATTGGTAATGGAAGCATCGCTTAAGGTATGTGGGCCCCAATCTATAGATGGATTCTTCAGAGCCACACTGAAATCAAGGTCCATGATACGAATCTTTACCACCAAATCGCAGTACAAAGATTCGTCTAAAAGTCAGACTTAAAAATATGAAATAACAAATTATGTATTTAAGTAAAGTAGCAAACACCCTTATTGTTTGGATGGAGGAAAGGGTGTGGATGGGACACGAAATGCAGCCACCTCCCCGTGGTGAGTTCTGGATTGTTTAAATATTATCAAATATCTAAACAATCAAAGAGTTGAACAATTTAAATACAACTTTTAACATTGGAACGCAAACTGACCTCCTGTGATTATTTTCTTAATTCATCAAAATTACTCAAAATTGAAATTTTCCCGATTTTTATTGAGCTTGAGCGATCGGAAGATATTCTCTAAACGCAATTTATTATTATTATTATTATTATTAAACAGCACAATCTTCAAATATTTTTCGTTATAGCTATAACAATGTTTATGTGTAAAAAAAATTTTAAATGCTGAAAAAATCCAAAATTCTCAACATTTTTTAATTTTTAGGCAATTTGCGCAATCGGAAGATATTATCTAAACGCAATGTTTTTAATTATTATTAGTAAACAATACAATCTGGAAATATTTTTCACTATAGGGATAAAAAATATACATACGTAAAACTTTTTTTTTACTTATGAAAAAATCATAAATTTTAAATTTTTTTAAATTTTTAGGCGGTTTGCGGGATCGGAAGATAAAGCCCGATTTGAATAATTTTTTTTTGTTTGTCTTGAATTTACCAGTCGCAACTTTTCCTCACTATAGCGACTCGAAAATGCAAACTTCACTGTTTCGCACCACCCTACTGTGTACGTATACTGCCACTCTCTTTTTAGAAAGACACTCGAATGGAAACAATAGAGATAAAACCGAATTTGGTTATCACAAAAAATACTTTTTTGTGCTAAAGCACTTTCGCTAAAATACGCCAACAGTCGCTCAATTAGTAAAAAATAAATATCAATGGTTATAACATGAGCTTTACACAAAGCATGTGATTCATTTATTAACCCCTTTTGCGACGAGTCTTTTTACACATATTTTAAGTATTCTGCACCAGTTTATCCGTATAGTTATTTTTGTATTATTTTATCGCCGAATTATTTCGTGCACCATAAACGGCACATATTCTGCCGCTTGTCGCAAAGGGATTAAGAATTAGTTACTTAAAGTTGGATTGATTTTTTTTTTCAAAATTAATATTGTGCTATTTACTTGTACTATTTTTCACAAAGCTTTGAATTTATTTAAAACGACGTTTTATATGCCGAATAATTAACTTATGAAGAATATCTTAAATTCTTTACATGTTCTGTGTTCTCAGGATTATAAAGTTCTAAAAAAGTTACATTTTTAAAAAGGTATTTAGGAATTCTTAAAAGATTTAGGAAACTAGGATGAGAAAAGAATAAAACATTTTGTGATATAATTTACTTATCTTTAACCTCCGCAGTGCTAATGGTTTTGCTCTCATAGTTTTCAATGACTATGCCTTTTTAAGATTTTCCCTTTTTATGAAACTATTGGAAAATCCCTTAAAAGATTTTTTCTGCATCATGCTTAAGGAAAATTTAAAAGGTTAATCATAAAAATAGGAAACATTCAAATACGTAATCCAATTCTATTCTCTTAAACCAAAAAAGAAACAAAATGCACTTACTTAAAAAAAAATATTTTAATACATAAAAAGATATATCTTGTAATTTCTTGTTTCAGCAACCCCCACAATTTTGATTATGCCAAGGTTGCAGCTATGATTCCGCCATGATCATCGCAAAGCTTATATATGCATGATGTACTTGTCATGTATTTGCTTTACATACATATTCTTTAGTATGATATGTCATATATACATCATATACGTCTTATATACATGTCATATATACATACATTATACATGTGTCATACATGACGATAACTTGGCATATATACGTCACGTAATATTTTATTCATCATATATTATTATAATGTCATATATGCATTATTATTTGGCGATAAATCTTGGTCGCTTGCCGATTCATTCTTTGTGTTCACTATAACACGAAAGTACCATAAATATATTGATATTTAAAGATACCCAAATATTATAATACAGACATACATACAATAAATACAATAATCCAACATGGAGTGAAAAATTAGCCAGAGCCAGGAATCGAACCTGAGTCCACAGCGTTCCGGGCTGTTGCTCTGACCACTGAGCTACCCTGAGTCTGCAATTTCTCACAAATAAACCATGTTGGACAGAAAGTCACCAGCCATCTAACAGATAGCCTTGATGACCGGACAACCGTATTAGATTATTACTAATCCACCGATCTACGAATATATATTAAAACACACATAAACAACGCCTGCATTCAGCAATTAAAGATACACAAATATTATAATACAGACATACATACAATAAATACAATAATTTGTAAAACGTAAATTTGAGAATGGGCCGGAGTAGCTCAGTTGTCAGAGCAAGAGCCCGGAACGCTGTGGACCCAGGTTCGTTTCCTGGCTCTGGCAAATTTTTCACTACATGTTGGATTATTGTATTTATTGTATGTATGTCTGTATTATAATATTTGTGTATCTTTAATTACTGAATGCAGGCGTTGTATATGTGTGTTTTAATATTGATATTTGTTGGACAGTATTTGCGCTTTCTTAGGAAAACAACCACAGTTCAACTCCAAAATCTTTTCCGAAAAGGCAAAACGTTGTGAGTTTATTTTTCAACACAATTTAATCATTTCAAATTAAAAACAAATATATGGAGGATTTTAAAAATTTTATAACTTTCAATATTATCAAGATTTATACTGGCTAAAAGAAATTTACTGTTGAAAAGACAACCTTGAGAAATCTTGAGATATTTCAAAAGAACTAGGATGAGAGAGGAATAAAAGAATTTTCGACATAAGTTTATATTACCTTCATCCCCCATCAGTGTAAATGTTTTTATTCACAAAATTTTAATTGGCAATTTCTATTATGAAGCAAATTGGCTGTGACCCCTACAAGTTACACTCGCTAACCTTCGTCCAATTCACCCAGGCTCTAAAATTACACTAAACTTATCTTACGCTAAAAACGACATTTTCAAAACTGAGCAAAACATACTCAAATTTGAGTATGTCGCATATTCAAAATGGCTCCGAATCAAAATTACTCAAGTTTGAAACATGTGTTTACTCATTTCTGAAATCATGCACACACTCAAGAATAAAACATCATGTGCTTATATTTGAATATGTATATGTTTCAAAAATGAGTATGAACTGACTTCTATGTGCTCAGTTTTGAGTATATCCATGTTTCAATATTTTGAGTATTTCTGGTATTTCAGAATTGGAAGCATTAGGTCGTCATATTTGAAACAAAAAGTTTCATAACAAAATGAACTAATTCATTTACTCATATTTGAAGAAAAGTTTTCTCTTAGACTCTGTACGAAAATCGTTCTAAATATGAAGTTTTAAAAATATATCATTTTAGATATGATGTAATTTTCAACATTAAATTCTTTTCGCATATAATAATTTAATAATTTTTATGTTTTATTTCTTTATTAATATTCACGAGTAAATATATTTTTCCATTAAAAATTGGCTTTTAATATCTGGGAAGAATAGGTATAAATATGGACTTTTATAAATACGCAATAAATCTCTTTTCAGACAAGGAAACTTTGAATAAAATATTAAAAAAACTCAAATTATTGGATATTGCACACCATGATCTAGCCACGTATATGCCTTCAAAAGATGGCTAAAAGACTGTGCATACATTTTGTATTGTAAAACGAATGTAACTGAACTATCTTGACAGATTTGAACATTAAATAATGCTTAAAATATTTCTTCCACTTAAAAACTATCTCGTTCAACGTGTTAACTAGGACTTCCCTCAAAGGGATTAGTCTGAGTGATATTGCTGAGAAAATAGGGTTAACAATTACGATATAAAGAAGATACAATATATGAAAAAGAGCAAATTAAATGATAGAATTACAAAATATCATATATAAATTCATATACACTGTTATGTTTTCATATATATATTTTTTATAACATTTGGCAAAGCATCTCATTTTCTTAAGCGGGTAATGCTCAAAACTTAAAAAAAAAAAAAAAAAAAAAAAAAAAGGCCGGATTTTTTAAAACGCCAAGCTTTTTAAAGTTTCGTAATCGGATTTGCAGCCAAGAGCATATTTTATCAAGCGTAGTTTAACGCAAATTTAATTTCATTGATACAACATTTTCTTTGATAACTTTCTTGAATAACGATGTATAGAATCTCGTACACTTCAAACCGCATTGATAACATGCTATTCTACAAACCTGATTACCAAATTGTAGCCTAAACTAGGACTTCCCTCAAAGGGATTAGTCTGAGTGATATTGCTGAGAACATAAAGTTAACAATTACGATATAAAGAAGATATCAACAAGAATCTAAGTGAATATACAGCATATGATAGACAAGAGATAGATAAAGATAAAACATAAAAAAAATAGCAAATTAAATGATATAATTACAAAATATCATATATAAATTCATATACTGTTATGTTTTCATATGCATTTTTTTATAACATTTGGCAAATAATCACATTTTCTTAAGCGGGAATTGCTCAAAACTTTAAAAAAAAAAAAAAAAAACCGCCGGATCTTTTAAAAAGATATTTTTAAAGTCACATAATCAGATTTGCAGCCAATAGCGTATTTTAGCAAGCGTAGTTTAACGCAAATTTAATTTAATTTTTGCAACATTTTCTTTGTGACAAATATCTAAATAAAATATTGAAAAATAAAATATTAAATATTGAAATATTAATCAAATATTTAATATTTGAATTAAAAAAATTTCCTTTGTTTATTTGTATAACTATTTATAGAAACTCATATACTTCAAACCACATTGATAAAATGCTTTGCTACAAACGTGTCTACCAGTTTAACTACTCGTATGTCTTAGCTGTGTCTCTCTCCGAACTCATCTGTCTACTGTCTCTCTACTCTTCTGTATACCCGTCTGAGTATCCGTCTGTCTTTCTACCCGACTCCTTAATCGTGTCTCTACCTGTCTCGCTTCCCGTTACACTACTCGTCTATCAACACGTCTGTCTGTCTATATACCCCTCTCTCTACCCGTCTGTCAAGTCGTCTCTGTACTCCTCTCTCTATCCACCACGCTACCCGTCTCCCTACCCATCTCACTACCTCTCTGTCAACCCTTTTTTGCACCTGCCTCGCTACCCGTCTGTCTATTCGTTTCGCTACCCGTTAGCTTATCTCTGTCGCTATCCGTCTCTCTACCCGTTTGTTTACACGTCTATCTATCTCTCGCCAACTCTTCCCAATATTTAAACAATTTAGAAAAACGGGAGCCGTTTATCTCTTATTAAATGCAAACAGGAGTAATTTATCTAAAGAGTGTAATCAGATGCAATTTTTTTAAATACATACATAAACCAGCATAATAATTCACCAGTTTTATTTTCATAGTAGTTTATGTCATTTGACAGTAAATCTCAACTTCTTCAAACCGAACTGCGTCAAGCTTTTTAAAAAAGCCCCAAGGTCCGTATAACTGGGAAGGGGAATTGTCCTCAGGGCTATTAGATACATGTTATTAAGTTAAGTGAAAGTTTCATAATCGGGTTCGCAGCCAATTTCTTATGTCAGAAAGGGTGGCTTCACGCCATTTTAAATTCATTTCTGTAACTTTCTTTTTCTTTTTTTGGTGGGTGGTTGGGGGGGGAGGGAGGGTTCCAAATATATACACTTAAATTCAAACTTTTGCCCCCATGTTAATATTAGTGTTGTTTGTATTATCAATTAATACTTTGTTAATCGAGCTTCATTCGAAACAAATGTAAAAGACTTCTACAGTTTTTTTTTCTAGGAGAAAGTTCCGTAATCGGGCCCTAAGCTAATCGGGGAATTTAATATCATTATTGTTTCTAAATCTTATAGAGTTAAAACAATATTGTTGCTAGCATTACTCTTGTTTGTGACCAACCTCTTCTGTGTATCTGAATAGGGAAAAGTTCCGTATCATGTACTGGTTGGTGCCAAAGGCAGTTGTAGAATCTTACAAATTTTTCTAGAGAGCGGAAAAACATGTTTTTTAAAATATTTACAAATATACGTTTATTAAACCATGTTTTTGAGCCATTTTAAAAAATTAAGTACGGTGCTAAAATAAAATTTTATTGCCATTTTCGATATTTTAATAAGAAATGAAAATACATAACAAACAAATTTAACAAAACTAAGCCATTTTTGGGTACTTCTCTATTATCCCGTCGACCAATTTTCATAACAAAAAACTATCGCCAAACTAAGATTAAACGCCAAAAATACAGTCCCATTTACTTGATGCCAGAAGCATTATACGTATTTGTTATGCCATCAAGTGGTTTTTAATTCGACATTTGCGTGCATTTTTCATTATGTTTTACTGATTTATTAGTTATTTCATTCATTAAAGTAACAATTGTGTCCTTAAATTCTTATATTTTATTTATTTTGATATTTCAATGGCAACGTTCTCCCGTTTATTTAGCGTTACAGTTTGGCGATAGTGTTTGTTATGAAAAGTGGTCGACGGGATAATAGAGAAGTACCCATTTTTTTGTGATAAATAATTGTTATTGCCATGGGGGCAAATTGTAAACAATTAATAAGCGAACTAAAAAAATTACCGGAAAAAACTTGTGGGAATCTCAAGAAAGAAATATCTGATATAAATAGCATTTAAAATCTTAAAATGGAGAAGTGGTCCGTATAAAAATGCAAAACATTATACACCTGATATAAGAATTTTTTTATTTTTTTATATTTCCAAAAGCACAGATAAAAGGGTAAAAATCCCGGCACAGATGCCATATACTCACCACGTTGGCGCGATTTTCCCCCGCCCCTTTGGCGAAAACTGTTTGTTGTGTTTGTTTACTTTTATTTTTTATTTTAATTCTATAGATTATTTTTATATGTATATCAATATTAATTTAGGCACAGATGTCATATACGCACCAGATTGGCGCGATTTTTCCCCCGCCAATTTGGCGAAAACTTTGTTTTTGAATATTAGTTACAAATACCATACAATAATAGCATGTAATTTTTTATTTCAATATAAAAATAAAATAACGTAATAAATGAAATAGCTCCTATTATTCAAAAAAGGGAGATAAAAATAAATAAATGATAGTTTGATATAAATAAATATTGATATATATAATAAAAACAATTTATAGAATTAAAATAAAAAATAAAAGTTAATAAACAACAATTGAAACAAAATAACCGGGTTACCATGTGAGTCATAAAATTGACATTTTGTTGCAATCGCGCCAATGTGGTGCGTATATGACATCCGCGCTTTTATTTATATCAAACTATTATTTATTTATTTTTATTTCCTTTTTTAAAATAATAGAAGCTGTTTCATTTATTACGTTATTTTATTTTTATATTGAAATAAAAAATCACGTGTACTATTTGTCACACAATTTGTAACTAATATTCAAAAACAAAGTTTTCCCCAAGCTGGTGGAGGGGAAAATCGCGCCAACGTGGTGCGTATATGACATCTGTGCCTTGTTTCATTTCACATAGAGGTACTGCTCTATTATCCCGTCGACCACTTTTCATAACAAAAAACTATCGCCAAACTGTTAGATTAAACGCCAAAAATGCAGTCCCATTTACTTGATATCAGAAGCATTATACGTGTTTGTTACGTCATCAAGTGGTTTTTAACGCGACATTTGCGTGTATTTATCATTATGTTTTAATGATTTATTAGTTATTTCATTCATTAAAATAACAATTGTGTCCTTAAATTCTTATATTTTATTTATTTATGTATTTTGATATTTCAATGACAACGTTCTCCCGTTTATTTGGCGATAGTTTTTTGTTATGAAAAGTGGGCGACGGGATAATAGAGAAGTACCCACATATGTATTGGTACTTTTATGTTAACTTGGCGCAGTTGATAAATCGCCAAATATTGTTTTCATAACATCTTCATATTGCATTCATTTCATTTAAATATAAATCTTTCACTGATTTCATTTGAAATACATACATTAAAAATACACGTCTTTCACTCATTTAATTTAAAATACACGCCTTTCACTAATTCCATTTAAAATACTAAAAAGGAAAAGAAAATAAGAAATAATGCCACAAATCGAAACCTTTTATTTAAACATCAAATAATTGTTCCTAACATACACACGCGAAATAAAAAAGCTGCTAATGGTGTGATTTACGCCAAATCTCTAATACTAATACTACTCTTACTAATCTCTAATACTTTTCAAACAGAAAAAATTCCAGATTAACTTTCCATTTTTATTAAATTGAAATATATTTTATTGTGCTGAATATTAGTGCTTGCATATTTTTTTGCTCCATGTATTCCATGAACTCAGACAATTACTACTAAAGTACATAAAAAGTCTTTCGATGACTTCTGTAAAGATAAATTTTACATTAAATCTCCATATCGGCGAAATTGAAAAAAAAATATTTCAAAGATAATACTTCTTGATTATTTTCTAGGAGGCTCTCCCCCTGCGCCTTTACTACTTCAAACCCCAGACTTTTCTTCTGCCTGCCTGTCTGTCTCTCTCTACAATCTGTTTGTTTCCCTATGCGTTCTTCTACCCATCTCTCTTCCCGATTGACTCTCTCTCTAACACATCTCTCTACATGTCTGTATATTTCTTTACTGGTCTCGCTACCCGCCTGTCTGTTTCTCTAACTGTCTGTCTACCCGTCTAACTACCCGTATGTCTAGTCGTGTCTCTATACCGTGTCTCTCTCCGTACCCATCTGTCTACTGTCTCTCTACTCGTCTGTATACCCCTTTGACTATCCGTCTGTCTTTCTACCCTACTCTTTAACCGTCTCGCTACCCATCTGTATATTGGTCACTCTAACTGTCTCGCTTCCCGTTTCACTACCCGTCTCTCGACACGCCTGTCTGTCTATATACCCCTCTCTCTACCCGTCTGTCAACTCGTATCTGTACTCATCTCTATACTCGTCTCTCTATCCACCACGCTACCCGTCTCGCAACCTTTCCCTCAACATCCTGTCTACCGGTCTCACTACTCGACTCGCTACCCGTCTCACTACCCATCTCACTACCCCTCTGTCAACCCTCTTTTTTACCTGTCTCGTTACAGGTCTGTCTATTCGTTTCGCTACCCGTTAACTTATCTGTGTTGCTATCCGTCTCTCTAGCCGTCTGTCTACCCGTTTGTTTACACGTCTCTCTACCTCTCGCCACCTCTTCCCAATATTTAAACAATTTAGTATACAGAAGCCGTTCATCTGCTATTAAATGCAAACAGGAGTAATTTATCTAATAAGAGTAATCAGATGCAACTTTTTAAATACATACATAAACCAGCATAATAATTCATCAGGTATATTTTCGTACCCTCAGGGCTATTAGATACATGTTATTAAGTTAAGTGAAAGTTTCGTAATCGAGTTCGCAGCCAATTGCTTATGTCAGAATCCGTGGCTTAACGCCATTTTAAATTAATTTCTGTAACTTTTTTTTGGGGGGGGGGAGAGGGGGGAGGTTTTAAATATTTACACTTAAATTCAAACTTTTGCCCTCATGTTAATATTAATGTTGTTTGTATTATTAATTAATACTTTGGTGACAGAGCTTCATTCGAAACAAATGTAAAATACTTCTACTACAGTTTTTTTTTCTGGGAGAAACATCCGTAATCGGGCCCAAAGCTAATCGGAGAATTTAATGTCATTATTGTTTGTAACTCTTATAGAGTTAAAAAAATATTGTTGCTAGCATTACTTTTGATTGAGACCAGCCTTGTCTGTGTATCGGAATGGGGAAAAGATGCGTATCATGTGCTGGTTGGCGCGATTGGGGGAAAATTTAAAAATGGTGCTAATAGGCAGTTTTAGCATCTTACCAAATTTTTCTAGAGAGTAGAAAAACATGTTTTTCAAATATTTACAAATATTCGTTTATTAAACCATGTTTTTGCGCCATCTTAAAAAATTAAGTACGGTGCTAAAATAAAATTTTATTGCCATTTTCGATATTTTAACAAGTGATGAAAATACATAACAAACATATTTAACAAAACTAAGAGACATTTTTGTGATAAATAACTGTTATTTTCAGGGCGGCAAATTGTAAAAAATTCATAAGCGAACTAAAAAATTACCGAAAATAACTTGTGGAAATCTTAGGAAAGAAATATATCTGATATAAATAGCATTTAAAATCTTAAAATGGAGAAGTGGTCCGTATAAAAGTGCAAAACATAATACGCCTGATATAAATGTTTTTTAATTTTTTTATATTTCCGAAAGCCCAGATAAAAGGGTAAAAAATCCCGGCACAGATGTCATATACTCACCACGTTGGCGCAATTTTCCCCCGCCAATTTGGCGAAATCTGTTTGTTGTGTTTATTTACTTTTATTTTTTATTTTAATTCCTTAGATTATTTTTATATGTATATCAATATTTATTTATATCAAACTATTATTTATTTATTTTTATTTCCTTTTTTAAAAAATAATAGAAGCTATTTCATTTATAACGTTATTTTATTTTTATATATTGAAATAAAAAATCACGTGCTATTATTGCATCCTACAATAAAAAAGTAGTTTTTCCGACCCCTGTGTTCGCCCCATTAGTTATTTTTTTTACATTCGAGCTCAAAACCCCTCTACTTACCACCTTACACAGAATAATAAATCACTGTTGATTGATAATTTGTGATAAGTAACTAATATTCAAAAACAAAGTTTTCGTCAAATTGGTGGGGGAAAAAATCGCGCCAACGTGGTGCGTATATATGATATATGTTCCTTGTTTCATTTCACATATGTATTGGTACTTTTATGTGAACTTAGCGCAGTTGATAAATCGCCAAATATTGTTTTCATAACATCTTCATATTGCATTAATTTCATTTAACTACATACATTTTACTCATTTCATTTGAAATACATACATTAAAAATACATGTCTTTCACTCATTCAATTTAAAATACATGCCTTTCACTAATTCCACTTAAAATACTAAAAAGGAAAAGAAGATAAGGAGATATAATGAAACAAACAAAACCTTTTATTTAAACATCAAAGAATTCTAAAAGCCAAAGTTTCTAATTTACACACGCAAAATAAAAAAGTTGTTAATGGTGAGATTCGCGCCAAATCTCTAATACTAAGTTATTGCGGGTTTTTTTCTTTCAAACAGAAAAAAATCCAGATCAATTTTCCATTTTTATTAAATGGAAATATATTTTATTGTACTGATTTGATTATTGTACTGATATTGTATTGCACTCTCTGTGCGTGCATATTTTTTTGCTCCAGGTTACTCCATGAACTTTTGAAATCTTATTATTTACGAAAATCTCCGCTGGTGAAAATGACGTATGCACTAAATTTTTGTGACGTATGTACTTTAATTGTGCTTTTTTATTTATTTTTTAATATAATTTCCAAACGGTTTGAAATTTATTCTTTGTAATAAATAGGCGTCTTTGTCACCTTTATAGGTATCTGCTGTAAAAATTTGAACGAAAATCGTTAAATATTTTTTGAGTTATGCTTGACGAAAGGTTTTAATATCCATCGTAGCTATATATGGGACAAAGTAATACTGCGCTGTGTATGAGTCTTCGTTGCACTCAGACAATTATGCATTTCTCCTCAATAACACTACCCTACTTCATGTTTTATGATCACTAGTTATAAATTCATTGATTAATCATATTCTGATCATTATAAACCGAGAACATGAAAAGTTCACAATAAATTCAGTTACTTCAACAGCAGCAGCAGTAATAGTTACTTTTTTTTAGAACAAAGAGATTCCTTTTCATATGAAGTTATTGTGAATTTATTGCAAAATTCTTCAAAGGAATTTGTCTGCACATTTGTACATAGATAACCCTGGACAAAAAAAATTGATCTGCCGTAAAATCGAAAATAGATGTTTCTTGTTCCATTTTTTGAGCTGATTCTGGGATCTAGTTTTAGATTTTCACCAGCAAGTCCTGTTTTTTAGATATTTGCATGTTTCGATTTATGCAAATTTTGAAATTTTTGTACAATTGTATGCAAATTTAAGACATAAAACATTATAATACTGACTTTTTTGTTTTATGTTATGATTACTAGCGAGTTTACTTTAAAAAAATTGTGTCCGCGATTATACTGACATATGACCGTGAAATATTATGCCTAATTTGCTTGTTTTCCATGTTTTTCTAATAAAGTTTCTTGCCATCCAAATATTTCTGCCACATGATTACGCTAATATGTTTATAAATCAGTTTGTTTACGCTTATTTCAATTCGTATCTCCATTTTCTCATATCACGTCTAGATTTTGATAAAAGTGAATATTTATTTTTTGGCCAAGAATGCCAGGAAATGAATTTTATGGTACTTTGTGATGTACTTCAGTTAGGATAGATTCTACTACTTTTTTCAATTTGTTTTCAATTATACACATTAGTGATTATGTCCTTGATAGGAATCGGACACTCTTCACACTTTTTAAATTGAGATACACACCTCATAAAAGCATTTTATATCAAACATGTTCCAAAACCTTGCAAAAGTAGAAATTTAATTTACTCAAAAAGTAGACATGATATAAGAAAACGGATTGCAGATTCGAAATCAGCATAAATCTCTAGTCTAAAACGCATTACGTCAATTCTGTGGCAACTATTTTAAGTTGAAAGTAATGTAAACATTGCACAATGGAACAAATAAGACAATTGAGCTTAATAACTGATGGGTAAATGTTAAGATTATGCAACGTTTATCTGAAGCAAATGGTCCAGTATTCATAATCCTAGAAAAAATTATTTAATCTGAGATATACGTATTGTACCTAAAATTTGCATAAAACGGCACAGAAAAGCTTATATTTGCATAAATGTAACATGCAAATTTCTCAAAAACTGTACTAGCTAGATGCAAAAGGAAATGATATTCGAAATCCGCGCAAGAAACTAATTTAGGATAACCTAATTTTAGTTCTATGATAGAACCATTGTTGTCCAGTGAATCGGTATTTGAATGACCGAAAATAGGAAAGGCTTTATTAAAATTAGAAAACTTTAAATACTTCTAAAAATACAGTATTTCTAAATTTTACAGAAAAATAACGAAAATGTAAGTACGTTAAGAAAAGATTTTTTGCATAAAATACTATTTCCATAGCATTCTTACTTAAATTTCTTTATTTTTTTAAAAGACTAATAACTAGGCATATACCGCGTAAAATTTACATGTTCATAGAAAAATTGTTTTTAATATTTAGCGGATAGTATATATATTTATATATAAAATTATCTCAAAATACTGTTGAATTTCTTTTTATAAACATTTTCTTAGACTGATATAAAAATATCTATATATTTACAATAAAAAAATAATAGTTTATCACAGAGGCATCCTTTTTAAAAATAATCCAAAAGTTTAAATTTCTTATGCAATACTTTTGATTCATTTCATATATAACTTATGGAGTAAAACGCAAATTTTTTGACGATAAATTTTGTAAAGAATTCGGGAGCTTTAAAAAGTTCACCACTGAAAATAACAGATTTGGAATTTTTGAAATATCCAAGATTTATTAGGATTAGAAATGAATAAAAGAGAATTTTTGATATAATTTATTTCACATTATTTGCTCTTGGTGCTAATGGTTTTGCTCTCAAAATCTTCAAAGACCATACATTTTTTTCTGGGAAATTATAGTAAAATTCTTTAATGAAATGTGTCTGCATCTCAGCTCTTAGATAATCCGTTTATGAAGGATAAAGAGTAGAAATGGGTTTATTAAAATCTAACTTCTTTAACTAGTTTTAAAAATTATATATTTCTAAATTTTAATGGAAAAAAAGGGAAATGTATTTACGCTGAATAAGTAATTTTTTTAGAAAGCACAAGTACTTAAATTTTGTACTGAATTAATTCTCTTTAGATATTTCGAATATTTCAACTATGCATATATTTTATAATATTTTCTTTGTCAGGCACGAAAAACACATATTCAGAGAATGAATAGTTCATGAATCAACAGAGGATTAATAAATAAATAGATTTAAGAATTGCAGTTAAAAATTTAAAATAGTTCGCGAAACCCTTATTTAAATTGAAGTTGTCAATTTATTGAAAAATATTGAAATAGACACCTTAGAATTGTTTGAAGTTTATTTTTCACAAATTTTAAGCCAATGAGAAAATTTTACCTAAAGCATCTCAAAAAGTTATATTATTTATGAAGATAAACACAGACGATTAACAGCTTTTCCTATGTAATTTTCTTCTTTTTAATACTCTGTCAGAGTTAATGGTTTTAATATAAAAAAAGACGAAAATCGCATTTTGTGATATTATTATTTGTGAAACTATTTTAAATTACTTTAATTGATTTTCAGTGCATTTCACATATATGATAACAGTTTAGTGAAAAATACAGGGAATACATGATTTTACTATTTTCAGAATCTATAAACTAGTTTTAAATTATAAATCTTTATTGATTTTATGATAAAACAATAAAGGTACGCTAAATAAGAATGTTTCTTTTGTTTTGCCTGAAATACTATTGTTTGCATAAAATTCAATATCAGTGTAATCTCAGTATAATTACGAAAGTCTCTCACTGTTTAAAAGAAATGAAAATGTTCTGCACTTGTAAAAAGCAGCGTAATAATTCTTGTGACATTTAAAATGATCAAGGTCGGGAAATAAATTATAAATTTTGCAATACCATTTTCCTTCATCTCCTTCCCTCATCAGTACTAATCGATGTAGTCTAAAACATTTATGACCATTTTTTTCTTACATACATTTTTTCCTTTCATGAAGCAATTGTAAAATTCGTTAATGTAATATGTCTGCAACACATTTCGTAAGTGTACTTTTTATTAAGAATGGAGAAAAATTGGATTATGATAAAAATTCTTTATTTTTTTTTAAATTAGAAATCTTGTAAGTTTTCCAAAACAAAATTCCGAGATTTAAGGCATATGAAATATGTTTTAGTTGCGAGTAAAGTAGCTCAGAAATTCTTGTGATATTAACAATAAACTAGTAGGGAAAAGGAATAAAAAAGTTTACTAAATGATTTTCTTATTTTTATTCTTTATGAGTCCTATTTGATGCATTCTGAAAAAAAAGGAAATCAGTGACCATTTCTGTACATGCTATTCCTTTTGTTATTTATGAGAATATTGTAAATTGCTTTACTGCAAACTTCTGGCATAACGGTTTGTAGATAAAGATTTTATAAAGAAAAATAAAGATGAAATGGGTTTACTATGATAAGAATTTCTTAAATCATTTTAATATTATAATCTTTTTAATTTTAACATAAAAAATACTTTTAATGTTTAGGAAGACTTAAAAAAATTTTACTTGTGTGAAGAGAAGTCTTGTGGTATTTAGGAAGAACTGGTAGGCAAAATGCATGAAACATTTTGCAATACAAATTGTTTTTCTTCTTCCGAAATTAATTCTAATGGATATATTATGTATAAAAAATAGGACATTTTGTTTCCCGTATTTCATTTTTCTATGTTAAACTATTGTAAAAACATTTAATTAAATTTATCTACCTCTCAATTCATTTATGATACTTTTTGAATACTTTTATGAGTTGAAATGGATTAAAATCTAAATCATTAAAACAATTTTAAAATCAAAAGACAGATGTTTTTACGAAAACAATAAAGAATTGGGTTACCGAAAGTAAAATCTTTTATTGCATGATATTACTGTTTTGCATTATTCTTATTTATTTCAATTTTCACAAATATGCATTAGCTTTTATGTTCTTTTTCCATTGATAGAATGTATCTATGTTCCGAAATAAAAGAATAATATTCTTAAACGTATATGTATGTTTCTAATAAAATCACAATTAAACGTAATATTATCACTAAAAATGACAAAATAAAATAAAAAAATTCATGAATCACAGTTGGAGCAAATTTAATGATACTTCAATACTGATGATACTTCACACATTAATGATACTTCAATATTCTACCGTAGTTATTCTCACCGATTAGACACTTTTTTTTTTAATCCTATAATTTTCGCTTTAAAGGAAGACAAAAACCGTTTACTTAAGTTTAGTATTTCTAAATAATAACCTATTTAATCCTAGAAAAAAAGCGAAAATTGCTATTGGGAAATAGTATAGCTAAATCTAATAAACTATTCGAAAACATATAAATATTCGTGTATGAGAGCTACAATAGTTTGTGTGAGCGTATAGGATTACTATTCAGGGGTTGTGATAAAGCTGGGCCATTTTAAAGGTTGCAATGTTGCGATAAAAAATTGCATTTACACGTTAAGAGTTAATTGAAACAAAATGCTGCGATTAAACGCTGTTATTGAAATCTGCCATGCTACAATGTTGTTAAACGGTTTAGAGACTCTTTGTTTCTGCATTTGATAAAATATTGTCATTTTTGTCATCGCATTAACGCATTAACGTAACAACAAATAAAATATATTCTTGTTTTTCTGGTCACATATGTTGAAACCTTCCGGTGTCGACATTTTAACATTCACAATACTCTATTATCTCCCAATATTAATGCTATCATTTTTATATTTTTTAACTTTAAATGAGACATTTTTATAATAACGTATCATTACATATGGCACGAAGATTTTATTCTGTTGATGCCTAAAACATTTCAGGATGTGCTAAAGACGATGAATTTTAATTCTTCCTACATCCAGCACTGATTGCAACCTATGCATTATTCCTTTTGCGATCTAAAATTCCACAAAATAAGCTATATATATGTATTTGAAATGAATTATCTATTATTCATTGCACGAATCAAAATACAGTTTTATTTTCTTTAAAAAATGTGTGAGATGTTTGTAAGGATATTGAATGAAAAACTATTTTTATATTACTATATTAAAAAATTCTTAGAAGAACAATGCTGAGTATTAAAATAAATTTTAAATATATCAAATTTTAAGAATTTCTTAAGCATACGATATATATTTTTTAAATTTTACATCTTGCCTGTTTTGAATATTTTAATCTATTTTTGAATGTTTTAATATGCCTTCGTTTGAAAAAGAAAAATATTTTTTTCTCTCGAAAAGAGCAGATAAGAAACTTTTGAGATATTAATAATGGTCTAGAATAAAATATATTTTGGTGATTCTGATTTTTTTTTCACTTTATCCGCTCTTGAATGCTAATGGTTTTATACTCAGTGCTTTCTCTAAATCATTTCTTTAAACCAATTTATTTTTTCTCTAAAGCTTTAGTTCTATAAAGTTTTTAATGGAAGACTTTTTAGTTTTAGGTTTTAGATAATAAAAGTTTTAAAAGAAAAGAAGGGGAATATATTGTAATTTTAAAGATAAAAGACAAATTTCCTTAAATAAAACTTGTCCATTTTTTTAAGTATTATATAACTTCTATCAGTTACAAAATAAATATTTTCTTCTTCACATAAATTGCGTATTAATGAATTTCTTTCTAAAGGAAAAACTTTCATATATTTTAAATTCTAATTTGTGTGTATTTAATTTATACAAAACTTGGTGATAAAGAAAAACATTTTAAAACGAGATGTAAATTATACACACTAACATTTGCATAAAAGTGCGTAGGTTAGGATCAGTTCAAAATGTACACCCTATCACGTGTCAGTGTGTTTATATTTTCTATTATGCTGTATAAATTTAAATATGTTAAAAATCAAATTTCTTTTTCTCCTGCAATGTCGTAGCGAAAGGGAGGGGGCTTGATAAATTTACTACCAGTATTTTTATATACGTACTACATTTGGCCTTATTTCATTCCTAACGTTCATAGAGTAGTAAAGTGATCGACCCCCTTCCCCCCCCCCCCGTTACGCTACGCTACTGGTCTCCTGTATTCAAAGAATATTTCAAATTTCAAATAACTGTACCGTATTAAAAAAATAGTTATAAAAAATATTTATTTATCAAAAGTCCTTATCCATAAAATTTATTTATGATTTCGTACTAAATAGTTTATTAAATTTCATTATATTTTATGTTTTATATATTTTACTAGCGGCCCTCCCTCGCTTTGCTTCGGGTTAACCTTGAAAACCTTCATCTCTTTGTGTTTTCTGTAGACCATTTTAATGTGTACAATAATTAGTACATTATTTTGATAAATCTTGTAGGGTTCAGCCTGCGTTTGCAATGTATAAGCGGAAAAAATGAAATTATTTACGACATCACATTAAAAACCTAAAAAATAACAGTATTTCTCCACTATTTAACGGATATACATATAAACCTTCCTCTTGAATCACTCTATCTATTAAAAAAAACCGCATCAAAATCCGTTGCGTAGTTTTAAAGATTTAAGCGTACATAGGGATATAGGGACAGAAAAAGCGACTTTGTTTTATACTATGTAGTGATTTATCTGAAATTACAAAGCAAAACATATGGTTATTATACATATAAACCTTCCTCTTGAATCACTCTATCTATTATAAAAAACCGCATCAAAATCCGTTGCGTAGTTTTAAAGATTTAAGCGTCCATAGGGATATAGGGACAGAAAAAGCGACTTTGTTTTATACTATGTAGTAATTTATCTGAAATTACAAAGCAAAACATATGGTTATTATACATATAAACCTTCCTCTTGAATCACTCTATCTATTAAAAAAAACCGCATCAAAATCCGTTGCGTAGTTTTAAAGATTTAAGCGTACATAGGGATATAGGGACAGAAAAATCGACTTTGTTTTATACTATGTAGTGATTTATCTGAAATTACAAAGCAAAACATGTGGTTATTATACATATAAACCTTCCTCTTGAATCACTCTATCTATTAAAAAAAACCGCATCAAAATCCGTTGCGTAGTTTTAAAGATTTAAGCGTACATAGGGATATAGGGACAGAAAAAGCGACTTTGTTTTATACTATGTAGTGATTATATTAGTAACTTTCATTATATATTTCTCCATGTGGCGAAGTTTCATCTGGCATGATAATGTTCTCAGAAATATTTTGCTGCAGTTTGGAAATCATGGTCGTTTTTAGGATATGAAGGTATATTTTGCAAAAAAGGAACATGTTAATGCTGTTGGTGGTAACTTTTGAAAAAAAAAAGAAAAGAAAAAGATAAGGTTCAAATATGAAACTTGCATTAAACTCAGAACTTTCATAATAAATTGGCTTCATAGACCTATAATAGTTTTAAAGTAAAAGGGGCATATCCAGTCAAAAACCTGCTAAAAACTTTAGTTCAAAACTGATTGTTTTGATATTGACTGATTGTTGTGATCTGTTTTTTTTTTTTTTATTTGATGGTTTTACTCTGATTGTTTTGATAAAAACTAATGTTATAAGTATAAAAATTTATTACATTTCTCAGATTTTTTTTTTTTTTTTTACTTTGGAATTGGGAATATTCAAGTTTTGGGAAATTCCATTTGCACTGTGACAGGCTTCCGCAGTTGTTGCTGATTTGACAATTGCTCTTGCTATGTTTAGAATCTCGATTCGTTTCGGTCTCGACCGAGTTCAATGGTAGCTTCATCTGCCATCTTGTTTCAAAATGGCTGCCAGTTAAAAAAACTCAATTTTTAAAAAATTCAAAAAGATGTACAAAATTTATAAATTGGAAAAGTTGTTTGTGTTAAGTGTTAGATGGTGTTATAAGGATTCCTGAACATTATTTGTTTTGGCTTTATCTTAAAAATAGGTGATATATGGCAGTATAAAATTCTAGGATGATGGTTTCCACTTTTAAACAATCTGATTTTTGTTATGCTATAACTATCATGCTGAAATTCGCATTCAAATTCAGTATTAACAAAAACTGGGATTCAATCTTCTATAATCGGGTTCCAAGCATTTTAGATTCGGATGTTTCATTAAAATGAGTTAAATTTCTAATAACATGAACTACGAAAGCTACCTTATCCTCTCGGTACAGGCCGGAAGGACTTTTTTAATATTAAGTGGAAAATATTTTGTTTATTTTTAATCTTTCCTTGAAACTACAAAGAGCTCAAACCAGAGACACTTTTTCAAGCCACGGTCAAGTACATGTGATTTTTTCCCTTGACAATACACATTATAAAATATATTTAAATATGAATTAAATTACATTTAAAAATTATAAAATTTTTATGATGATTATTGTAGTCTTTGAAACAAGAAGGAATGATTTATTATTGTTTTGAAGGAATCATTTATTATTATTATTGAATGGATTATTACGTTGTAAAATTGGAAAATAATCTTTGAACTGTATTAAACACCAGTTACGTTATGTTTACATTCTAATTTTATTGTTATGGTATTCCCTCATAACGAATATAGATGAAAATACGGGAATGATATATGCTACTCCCTATTTATTCTGAAGAGTTTAATAATGTACTAGTATCAGAAATAGCTTTGTAAATTAAGTAACTTAAAAATTTAAACTTTTAAATTTTAGCTACTGTCATATCAAATGCGATTTGAATGTATCTCATCAGTAATTACAGTGACGTATACGTAAATTTTAAATGATGAATATTTTAAAATCTGAGGAAGAGAAATGCAAAATGTTCTGTGCGAAATATAACATTTTCCATGTGCCCATTCCAGAACACTTATTCGAAATTAATTTACTTACATTCAAAGTAGAATTATCTTAATGTTAAGCTTTTGCAATTTAAATAGCATCAAATTACTTTTAATGTACTGAATATAAAGCTTGTGTCGTATTTGCATAAGTTTGCTCTATGTTCGAACTGAATTTACGTTTAAATTTGGATAGCAGTTATTTTTTTTTATCATACTTTGAATGTATATTATAATCTGACATTATACTAAAATATCGTATTGAATTATTCGAACATTTTCACATGATTAGACAATAACTAATGTTATTATTTAAGACTAACAGAGATGAACAAATTTTTAATATATGAAAACGAAATTAGTTTTCGTATATTGGTTTAATAATTGTTATAAAACGTTATTGTATATAGCATGTAACTATAAGAAATGATACTTAAATATGTAAAACATGAAAAAAAATTAACACGATGTCTGGATACCTCTCATGCATTACTAATATATAAAGGGTAAAGCAAAAAATGTTGTTTCTGAGTCCTCTCTTAGCCAGTTGATCGCAAAAGAAAAAGGAAACAATAACAATAAATATATAAAGAACTTCTTAATCTACTATTTAAACACTAGCTATTAAAAATAAATTTGATAAAAAAAAAAAACATATTGTACATATAAAATTATATTTTAAGTAACATACAGATTAACGTAATTAATGTACTGAATGTATGTACATTGTATGACCAAAAGTCATCGGATATCTGTGTTTTAGATATTTTGTGTAAAATCTGATGAAATAATGACGAATTGTTATTGGAGTTCCGGGTTAAATAGCATAAGGTATTGCAGAGAACGTGTTTCGTGTTTTGTTTTTCATTGAAGGTTTAGTGATGAGGGCAATTAAATTATTAGAAATTGAATGAAATAATATTTACGATTACCATTTTACAAAAACTACTTGAAACTATCTGTAAGAGCAACGAGTGACTATATGGAACCTTTACAACATTCGTTTACTTTAGTGTAAAAATATCACGTATATCCATAAAGGTATAAAAGTTTTTTTTTTTTTTTTTTTTTTTTTTTTTTTTTTTTTTTTTTTTTTTTTAAATCACAAAACACACTGACAAAAATTTCACCGTTGGATTACGGGAAAAGTTTGGCAGCACAGACTTCAAGATTTTCCTGTAATATTACAGTTTGTACCGTAATCTATTTAGACTGTATTAGACCGTAAATAGCAGTAAATTTCAAGAACGTATCTGACTGTAAACCACAGTAACTTTCAAGAACGTATCTGACCGTAAATAACCGTTACTTTCAAGAACGTATCTGACCGTAAATAACCGTTACTTTCAAGAATGCATCTGACCGTAAATAACCGTTACTTTCAAGAATGTGTCTGACCGTAAATCACAGTAATATACAGGGTGTCCCAAAAGCCTCCGTACAACTTCAAAAATTGATAAAAAAAATAATAGGCCTACCGCAAAAATATTTACAACAGTACACAGAGTAACTTAAAAAGTTTTTTTCTACTACCTTAGTATACTTGTACATGAGATGCTTTCGTTGCACGAAGAATATCAAGTTGATATTCCAATTCCCTTCACGTGCGTTTCAGCATGCTAACATCAACAGTAGTTACAACTGTTTGATGAAATAAAATGTTTAATTGAAGATGTTTGATGAATGAATGAAGAAATGTTTGATGAATAAAAGTTAATAGTCTCATGGAATTGAAACAAAAGATCCAAACAGCAGTAGCTACTGTTGATGTTAGCATGAAAAATGTTTGTGGATTGAATTGAAATATCGTCTTGATATTCTTCGTGCTACGCAAGTATCTCATTTTGAAGTTTACTAAGGCTGTAAAAAAAAAAAAAAAAAACTTTTTAAGTTACTCTATGCACTGTTGTAATTATTTTTGCTGTAGGCCTATTATTATTTTTTTTAAATAAATTTCTGAAGTTGTACGGAGACTTTTGGGACACCTTGTAGATTATAAATTATCGTATATGACTGTAATATCAAGATTGTAAATAAGCATAAATGCCCATCATTTTCTACTCATTTACATATATCGCTGTAAATTGCAGTAGTTATCAGAACTGTAAATGACCATGAAATAGTTATTTCAAGAATTCGCATGATTACTTCCAACAGTAACTGTATATTTATACATAGGATGTCAAGAAATGCAACATTTTATTTCTGTATAAGAGGTAAATAGTATAAATTGCAAAAATGTCCATAAGGTACAAAATTTCAATTCTATACTTTTCATCTCCATGGAGATATTTCCAAAATTAGTTTTTATACATTCTTTGTAACCAAACAGGTGGCTTCAGTACCTCCAAAAACCAGGAATTATCTCACTTTGCCCTGCAATTCGAAACGTGAAATCTAATCATTATTGGAGAATAATGTCTACAAATCTGATATTTAAATGCATTGATTAATAATAATGTGTTGATGTAATTGATGGCACATTAAATCTTAGTTTGTAAACATTTGCCAAGCTTGAACAGATTTCACTTTTCAAATTGCATGCAAAGTGAAGCAAGTCACAATTTTTGACTCTCTGCAACTTCATGATGTTTAGAGATGATTAAAACAAATCCACATTTTTGCAGATTACATTATTTATCCATCTCATATAGATAAAAAAATAAACTGTATAGCTTTTTTTAGACAGCCTGTATATTTAAAACTTGATAATATTTCTAAGATTATTCTACCACTACATATATATGGTGGTTTGCATATAATTTTTTTAAACAATTAGCAACTTTCTCAATATTACATACTTTTTCTATTTACAACACTATACAGCTTACAAAATAAAATTATATTTAGCATTGAAAAATGACATGTGTATAAGTTTTATTAAACGTGATTGTTTCATATTTCCAAAAAAAAAAAAATACGTAAAACTTCATATACAAGTGTAGTAATTTTTGCCAACATCTAAGTAAAATAAAAATTAACAGACACTTAAGCATTATTAACCAGGCAGAGTAACAAACACTTATCAAATTTGTTACAAATCACAGGCTAAATTTGTCCAAACCATAACACAATATCAAGTATAACTTTTAGCTCAACAATGCACACCTTTGAAAAATATAGAAAAAAAAACAGAAATTTTTTAGTACTTATCTCTTATTTAATATCATACTCTGAATATTTAGGATTATGTATTCGTAACAACAAATGAACTTATTCATGATTTTTTTTAATGTAATGAGGAAGGTGATTGTAATAAACTTTTGCATAATAATGTATCAAAGACATCATTTAATGAATATCAAAATGTTAAAATTATTTCTATTTCTTTCAATATAACTTTCGTTTTAAGTTTTTTGAGAATCACTTTGGTATTTATCTGCTTGCACATTCTTTTGCATTTTGATGCCTGGGTTCTTTTGGTTTCTACCCAAACCCAAGTGAGATTAATGTCGTTTTAGCTAATAATGCAGGAATAGAGAGTATAATATTTGCCTTTTTAAAAAATCACAAAAACACTTCAGTTTTGTGTTAAACATTTTACTTGGAGATAGTGTAAAGCATGGATTTATTTGTAAAAATGTGAAATTGTTCAGGATCATCAGAGAAAAAAAGGTCTTGGTTGAAAATACTACAGCCAAAATAAACTATATGTAAAAATGCAAATAACTTAACCACTTCAACGGCCGTTTAGATAAAGAAACAATGTTATTACCCCCGATTTAACTCGGTTCAGCTACTGTGGTTAAATAATGAATGTTTACATACTGGAAGTACTATACAGATTTTCGTGTTTTGGGAAGGACAGGATAGAATGCTGAGTCATCAATTTCAGTAAAATCCTGCGTTTTGTTCTATGACTAATTTATAAATGTCCAGAACACCCTGAAATAATGAACAATTTCATCAATTTTCCAAAACTAAAAAAACTCTAAATCTTACTTTCAGGAAAAATTTTAATATAACAAGGAATGATCTTCTAAGAACTGTTCAAGAAAAATCTTTAAAATATGTCATCACACATATTAAAAACAAGCATTTTTTTAAATAATTTAAAAAAATTCACAGACAAAAATAAAAATTTTAATTCAGGAACTCTGAAATTATTTATTTTGTACATATTTTACATAAGATACGACAGGTTTTAAAAAATACGCCATCTAAATGCTGCTAATTTTGACATCAACTTCCTGACTTTATTTATATTACATGATTCTGGATTTTTCTTTGCTTTTGAACTTTTTTCAGGATTGATGTCCAAAAAAGCTCTGAAAATAAAGAAAAAAATATTAATAGTATCACATCTTTTAAAAAATAACATTACTGTAAATACATCAAGCCATAATCGAATGAACAACTAATCTCGTAATTATCAAATTATAACAGATAGCAGATATTAAACTCCTCAATAACACGTGCATAGAATGTCTACAAAATAACATTCATGAAGAAAAACTTTTTGTGCTTTATAAAACCTTTACTGTTTTTCTTATCTTTAAAGCCAGAACAAAATGGATTAATTAGCATATATGACAGAACTCAATAGCCCACTAGTGTCAATGAGTGGTAAGAAATTTCATTTGAACTCATTCATTACTGAATACATGTTATCTCACAGGTTATAAGTAACATTTGTTGTAGGCAACTACACTGCACCATGAATTTAAAATTTTTGATTTGATTACCAAGATCTGCAAAGTATGTGAAGAAAATAGTGTTGACACTAGACCAAAAGTTCTTTTAACTGATCGACAAATTTTGCATTTTTTCTTTAACTGATCGACAAATTTTGCATTTTTTTCTTTAACTGATCGACAAATTTTGCATTTTTTTCTGCAACTGATAAACAAATTTTGCATTTTTTTTTTTTTTTTTTTTTTTTTTTTTTTTTTTGCAACTGGCTAAAGGATTTCATTATTTTTTTCCCACAATCAACTGACAAATTTCGTGATTTTCTCTCACGATAAATCGACAATTTTTGTATTTTTTCCATGCGACTAATTTAAGAATTTCGTGATTTTTCCTTGCATTCAATTGACGAATTTCGCAACATTTTTTAGATTTTCTCCTCAATTAACTAGCAATTTTTCCGATATTTTGTCGTACCAATCGAGAAATTTTGGAATTTTTTTCGCCATAATCATGCCTTTTTACCCTCAACTGATTGGCAAATTTTGAGATATTTTCCATCAACTGATAGACAAATTGTGGCTTTTTCTTGTGACTGATTAGCAAAAATTGCAGTTTATTTTCCACGAATGGTCAATGAGTTCCACATTTTTTCCCGCAACTGGCAGAAGAATTTAAGGGTAGTTTAAAGGATCAAAAGAAAGGAAAATTTAAAAAACCTGGTCATAAAAAAAAATAAAAATAAAAATAAAGTTTTTGATTTGTTGGAATTTTCCAAAGTTTTTAGTTTTGTCTTAGTATCTTAAACACTATTATGCCAAATATAAAGTATCTAGAGCTGTAAAGTAATATTGGACAAAATTAGCACTCGCCGTTTGGCGAGTAATACTGAAAATTTGGCGACTGACTTTACTACCACCACTGGCCAAACTTAATAGCCACACTCACCAACTGTGATGATTCAATGGAAACAGATTCCCCCCCCCCCCCCCCGAGGCCATTTTATGAATTTTGCGAGTTTTCTGCTATTAATTGTTGAATTTAGTGATTTATCGACTATCGATTAACGAATTTCACGATTTTTTCCATGAGCGTTCCACAAATTGTACACTTTCTTTCCACTGACGTTCGATGAATTGCGCACTTTATTTGTCAAGTATTTTTTATCAAGTATTTGTAAATTTATTATTGGCCAGTGCTTATGAAATCTGGCGATTAAAAAAAATCCATGTACTGGCCAGTGGCCAATGAGTAAAAAAGTTAATTTTTACTTATATAAAGTAACACTTCAGATCGATAGCACCTTTCTTGGTTGCACTTATGATATCCCCCATTCCCCATAAATTAGTGCTTGTCTAGGAACCTGAAACTTCTAAAAGAATCACGAGACTTGGCTACATTTTCCACATGTGATGTTTTTGATGGGTTCTTGATTACAAGACAGAATTAAAGTATCATCGCCCTTAGTAGATTTTGTACCATCTTCATGTTCACTGAATCTTGTTGGAGCTAATGCTTTATTCTGAACATAGACAATTTTTTTTGGCATCTACTCACAGATGGCAAATTTCACAGGAACTCTTGGAATCTTGTGGTGGTGGTGATACATTAAGTATTAAATCTTTATGTGGTACCAGATCGTCTGCAAAAGTAGATGCCACAAAAGCATTGCACAATGGTTATCTGTTAATTTATGAATGTTTGTATAATATCAATTTAAATAAGGAAACTGCAGCAAATTGGCCTAAGACTAGAAGTTCATACTGAAAAATTTTTAATTTTGAACCTGCATCCTACTAACCGTCATTTGGCACACCATCTTGCAATATATTAAGATAAACAAAACACTTCAAAGCAGTTCAATTGAAATTTCTTTTTTAGTGCCCCTATATTACTTTCTGATTCAAGTTGTTAATACAGTTAGAGGACACTTGAATGAGTATGAAATAGAAGGTCGGGAGGGAGAGCAAGACTAAACGGCACTAAGGAAAAGACCAATCAAATGACATTTATGCCATTTGATTGGAAGATTAATGATGGAATTAGAGAGTTGTTGAATATGAAAATTTGAATAATTAAATAAAGAGATAAATGATCTTAATAAGTGTGTTAATCTAACATTCATAAAATGACTAGATAAAATCAGGGCTTGAATTTCTGGGCGGGATTGCAGGATTCGCTGCGAAAGTTTTGAAATCCCGCCCAAAAAATTTCAGCATTTTCGGAGAAATTTACGTTATTTAATTTACTTGCAACCGAACGATAAATTTCGTGATTTTTTTCCCCGCAACCGATTGAAAAACTTTGCGTTTTTTTCCGCGACTGATCGACGAAGTTTGCGGTTTTTTTCGCGACAGATCAACGAACTTTGCATTTTTTCCGCGACAGATCGAGAAATTTTCACTTTTTAAGCGACTGGTCGACGAACTTTTCACTTTTTAAGCGACTGGTCGACGAACTTTTTGTTTTTTAAATGACTGATCAACTAACTTTGCATTTTTTCTGCGACAGATTGATGAACATTGCGTTTTTTAAGCGACTGATCAACGAACTTTGCGTTTTTTGGGGACAGATCAACGAACTTTGCGTTTATTCCGCAATCGATCGACGAAATGTGCTTTTTTCCCGCGACTGATCGACGAACTTTGCATTTTTTGGTGACAGATCGACGAACTTTGCATTTTTTGGTGACAGATCAACGAACTTTGCATTTTTTGGTGACAGATCAATGAACTTTGTGTTTTTTCCGCAACAGATCGACGAACTTTGTGGGGTTTTTCCGCAACAGATCGACAAACTTTGCATTTTTTCTGCAACAGATCCACGAACTTTCGTTTTTTCAACCACAGATCGACGAACTTTGCATTTTTTTTCACGACTGATCGACTAACTTTTTGTTTTTTAAGCTACTGATCGACGAACTTTTCGTTTTTTAAGCGACTAGTCGATGAACTTTTTGTTTTTTAAACGACTGATCAACGAACTTTTCATTTTTTTAAAATGACTGATCAACGAACTTTGCGTTTTTTAAACGACTGATCAACGAACTTTGCATTTTTTATGCGAGAGATCGACGAACAATGTGTTTTTTAAGCGACTGATCAACGAACCTTGCGTTTTTTGCGGACAGATCGACGAACTTTTCGTTTTTTAAACAACGGATCAACGAACTTTGCATTTTTTAAAATGTTGATCAACGAACTTTGTGTTTTTTCTGCGACAGATCGACGAACATTGCATTGTTTAAGCGACTGATCGACGAACCTTGTGTTTTTTGGGGACAGAGCGACGAACTTTGCGTTTATTCCACAATCGATCGACGAAATTTGCATTTTTTCCCGTGACTGATCGACGAACTTTGCTTATTTTCCACAATCTATCGGTGAATCTCAATCAAATAAAATCTAAATTCAGAAATTTATTCAACAACCTAATTGTTAAGGGTCCTTAACACATTTAATGGAACTTGAAAAATACACTGCATATATAAAACTTAACTTTCTTCCGTTTTTTATAATAAAAATAAACATTTTACATAATCATTCTCAGTTGACTTAATATTTTCAATGATATTTTGTCATGTCTGCATTAATGTAATTCTTTAAATAGCACATAAAATAATAGTGGGGTTTAAAGATTTTTTTTCTCCCTCCCAAACATTACAACTCTCCTCAATTTAAAAATGTTGGTAGGGAGACTCCCCTCCTTGGAAAAATTGAATTTCAAGCCCTGTAAAATGTTTGTTTATATGCCGGGAGGAAAGCAATAATTATACAATGAGTTTAATTAAAAGCAAATTAAAATTAAATTGAATTTAAAGGTATTATAACTCTGTAAATTATATCAAGGGTATCAATACTCTATATGAATGCTTACAAACCAGTATAAAAGATAATTAAATTATGTGCCCATAACTTTACATGAAATTGACATTTAATACAGGATAAACAATAAACAAAAGAATTTAAGATATATTTAAACTTAAACTTTACTTGTGACTCATAAATAACATTCTCTTTTTTACCATGTCTACCATATACATCCCAATTTTCCATTGTCCAAGCGCTAATTGTACTAAAACTCATATTATAAATCATTACTATCAGTGGCCAATTAAAAATCAGCTTTAAAACCCAAATAATGAAAAGATGGAATACCATTGGTCAGGAAAGATTCTTCAAAGTTTTCCTCTATCTGCCAAAAGTGCTTGGATTCGATACATATCGGGTTCTTTTAAATAGAATATTTATTAATATTTGCTGCAAAAATAACTAAACTATCTGACTGGAGATATATGTTATCAGGGGTCGATCCAGGCAAAATTTGGGGCCTTTTTAAGGCCCCGTCACAAAAATCAATTTAATAAAATGTGACCCCTTCACAAAAATCAATCTGATAAAATGCACCTCTTCATAAAATTCCTTTTACTAAAATAGGTCCTTTCACAAAATTCAGTTCCATAAAAACTTACCATTTAATATTTATTTATTATTTTGTGATGTTTTAAAATGTGTAATTTGTAAACAAACAAGTTCCCCAGAGAAGAAAACTTCAGTAAAAGGATTTTAAAAAGTTTTTGTTTATAAATGCTTGGTTCGAATTTGAGTATAACTGGATTTCAAATTTCGTTACAAAATGTTATTTTTCACAAAAATATAATAAATTTCACAAAAATAACCTTTACTTTTCACAAAATGGGCCCCAAGAAAAAAAACCTGCCTCGACTCCTGGTTATTGCAGAAATGAACTAAGTTGTCCTTTTTGAATTATCAAAACAAATTTTAATTAACAATTAAAAATAGAAAATATTAATTTTTTTTTAAAAATCCAAAGGAAAATAAAAGTTTAATTCAAGCATGATTTAAATTCCTAAAATAACCAAAAAATTAAAAATTTGTATTTTTGATTAATTTATTAAAAAACATCGAAATCAATGTTAAGTGAATGTAAACAACTTTACAAAGCGATACTCAAAAAATAATTTATTTAACCCTCTGAGCGTTTTGAAAAAGGGTAAAATTGTAATGTTGTTTTCTCTGCATTTTGTTTTAAATGCTAAAAAAGTATGATTCTTTCAGCATTATAAATAAAACTTAATTACAATTATGAATATAACGCTTGAGTGTATTAATCATTCTTCAATGTTTTGAAATTTCATTAAATCTATAGGATTATATTATCTTAAACATTGCATATATTGCAGTGAAACCTGGAGCTTAGTGTACGGAATAGTACGTTCTACACGCTTAAAGGGTTAAAATATTAAAATGGTTCCATTAATTAAAATTTTAGACAAGTAAGATGAGTAAAAGGTTACGCTAACTAAATTAAAAATATATATATACTAAAAAAGATTATATTAAAGATTATAAAAACAATGAAAATTTAACGTAAACAACATAATGTTAAGTCTATGGGACGCCATTTGCAATTTAGAATAAAAACAGCGTTTACAAAAATATAACTTATACATATTAAAACCCATCAAAACTAAAAATAATGAATACTAAAACCATGTACGTATTATAACCTAAGATGCCATTAATGTTTAAAGTTGTTAAAAGTATGAAAACATATTAAAAAGTGGGTGCACAAAAGGAGGATGTTAAATGAAAACACCACTGGAAAAACATGAGGAAAAAATGAAGTTTTGAAAATTGCATCAATACTATAGGTGCAGATTCCCAACATTTGGAAGGAGTCACTGGCTCCTAAACCCAAAAAATCCAGTGGCCACAATTGTAAAACAAATGCATAAAAACAATAGTGTTTATATAGGGTAAAACACTAAAAAAAATAAAATAATTCAAAGTGTAAAGTAATTTATTTAATATAAACACGTGTACAACAAAATTTGAATATTAATCTATATATTTAAAACGCTAAGCGATTTCTTTCGACAATCCGTCAGAACAAACTACTGCATCAAATCACACCATTCTTTTTTTAAATGAAAGATATTTGGACACAGATTTGTTATCGTGCATTAGTTTGTTCGAAAATTTAATTAATTAGCTGTAATTTTCAATTAAACATTTACTTCTGCTTATGACGTCATAAAGTCGACAACTCCCACTTTTGAGGACATAGAGTTTATTCCCTGAACTCTGTGGTTCGCCAATCTTTTGACATTAGCTAATATCAACTAGGTAATATTTTAACATTGTAGTATAAAATCTTTAAAAAAACTTAATTAGCTAGAATATAATCATAATAAAATATTTAAACGTAAACATATCAATATGAATAACAAATCTCACGTAAAATGTTACAATTTAAATGATTCCAATTGAAACAAGATTTGGAGAGTTATCCTTGACGCCCAGCTAACATAAAAGTACCTATTTTATTTTATTTATTTACACACATATTCAAATTTATTATAAAACACTAGGTTGCCATACAAAGTCGTCATTTAGGCGCCAAAAAAACACCCAGGTGCGTCTGCGATATATATACTGATTTAATCAAAATTATTTTGGTTGCACCGCATATTGCAAAATTAATTAAATCCAGCAATTAATTAATTGCTTCTTTCTCAGATTAAGAATAAGAAAATTGGTACTTCTCTATTATCCCGTCATCCACTTTTCATAACAAAAAACTATCGCCAAACTGTAACGCCAAATAAACGGGAGAACGTTGCCATTGAAATATCAAAATAAATAAATAAATAAAATACATGAATTTATGGACACAATTGTTATTTTAATTAATGAAATAACTAATAAATCAGTAAAACATAAGGAAAATAGACGCAAATCTCGAATTAAAAACCACTTGATGACGTAACAAACACGTATAATGCTTCTGACATCAAGTAAATCGCACTTCATTTTCGGCGTTTAATTTTACAGTTTGGCGATAGTTTTTTGTTATGAAAAGTGGTCGACCGGATCATAGAAAAGAACCAAAAAATTTATTGTTTAACGAAATTCAATTATTTGATCGATCACGAATTTTGGTTCTTTTCCGTTATACCGACACCATGCCATACATGTAAATATATGCTTGGCGACAATGGTGTCCGTATAATGGAAAAGTACTCAATTTTTTTTTAGTTCGGGCTATACCAAAACAAACATTTTACAGGTAACAAAAAAATCGCCGAAAATGGCTGCTTCATCAGCTGTTATGACAGCAAAGTTGGATAAAATCTAATAACCTGAATTTTACAACGTTTATGCGAATCACCACAGAGAACACACGCTATTTTTATATAAGTATAGAGTATATTTAAACGAATAAGAGAACTAACAACCTTCAATAATATAATGCATGAAAAAGTAAACAAATAAGGGATTCAGCAAATCATAAAATATGTATTTCTTAATATAACTATAAAATACAGAAAAATATTCTGGTACCATCAAAAATATTCTTTATCCCGTCGAAATTCCGTGCATTATCCCGTCGTCCCATTAAGAAAAAAAGAAACTATATGCAAATTAGGTACTTTTCGATTAGCCGGCGCCAGTAATATATATATATATATACATAATAATAAACTCCAATGGAAAATTACTTGCAGAATCATTATCACAAAAGCCAACCAAAATCTATAAACCACATAAATTCAATACTAGAAAAACAAAACTATATACATTATATATATTTGTATATATGTATGTATATACTATATATATATATATATATATACATATATACTTCATTGGCGCCCTGCTAACCGAAAAGTACCTCAAATAATTCGCCAAACTGTAGCGCCCAACAAACAAACGGAAGAATGTTGCCATTAAATCTCAAAAAAAAGAAAAATAATAATAATAAAAAAAAATAATTAAGAAAAGCCCCATTTACTAAAGTATCATTTATCAGTAACTTTTAACAATAAAATTTACAATATATTAATGGACACAGAATCAAAAATAATCTTGAATATTTATTTATTTACATTATTTCTCTTAATTATGGAAAAGGAATAATCATCCTGATTATGTAAAGGAATGAAGAAACCATACAAATAAATTACACTTGAAAACATTAAAAATCTCCTTATCTGCAGATTGATTTATTGTTGTAAAAGAATTCTTCATCTGTACATACAAATTGATTAGCTTAAAACAATGGATGCGTCTAAGAAGATATGGATTTGAAACGAACAATGATTAAAGAAGACACTTTAAAAATTTTGATCAAAACATTTTAAAACTTTTTTTAACGTCGAATTTCGACGGTGCGTTTGGGGAGATGCAATGCACATGCGCATAGGAGCTCATTCGGTTGCATTATCACAAGGGGAGGGGGATGTGTACCTTATTTAATATGTTCTTTTATTGACTGAATATGAGATGAACGTAGGTATATGCTATTTGTATGATACTTCATAGGTTCAGGAAATTTTCTTTCTTACCGTGAGGAATAGGGCGGTAATGTCAAACTGATTTCCATTTTGTTTACGGATTGTTTGTTTAGAGTTTGCATCGGAAATAATAACGTAATTCACTGGGGAAATTTTTTTTAAATAAAATATTTGAAAGATTGTTTCATAAGCAACCCTACTTATGTAATAAAGAAGCTTATTTTACTAATATTGTTATTGTAATTTTTTCCGTCAAGTTTTGAAGGGTACCATCTAGTTAAATCTTAAATCATATACAGTCAGAAGATAAAGTTGGGCAAGATACGGTTTAAAAAAAATATGTAGATAAGCTAAGCAATCATGATAGCGGGGAATATCAGAAAAACAATTATATTTCTTATTTTGATTTTGCTAGACAAAAGTACATATGAAAGAAAATCTGAATTTGTGAGAATATTTTGCACTATAAAAATAAAAACACACTTCAAACATTTGTTTATATATATATATTTAAATCACAGTCTATGTAAAATAAAATTATCAGATTCAAACTGTTACGAATAACATTGCTATTCGAATATATTTAATAGTTTGCTGTGTTAAACAGATCATTCTGAAATGTTATTAAAAGATAACAATAATGTGTGTGTTTTGGTCTTAATCTTTAAAAAAAAATATCAACATTTCACGATGGGGACTGGGAATACCAGAAATTTATTACTTTTAAATCACATGGCGACTTAAACACCGAAAGTTAGTGGCCACAGCAAAAAATTTTGTCGCCACGCGGCGACTGGCGGCCGTGAATCTGCACCTATAATCAATACATGTACAAAACTTAATTAAAACTTAAAAACAATGATACTAAATTAATCCTCATTAATTTTTTTATGTTTTACATAGTTTTAAATAAGTTAAAAGTATTAAAAATATATGCAAAGAACATGGAATTTTTCAAAATTTAGAAAATGGTATAAAACAGAAACTAAAACAGCATATGCTAAAATGTGAATAACTCATTAAGTAATTGACATAATTACATAAAAAAGGTCTTAAATTGTTCATTAAAGTACAAGCTATCTATATTAAGGCAAGAATGCACAAAAAGATTTCTACATGGGAGGGGCTGGTTCACTTGACAAAAGTCTAATGCGTTAGAGATATGAGAATCTAAAGTAGAGGATGTTTTTTGAGTCATAACTCCTGAACCGAATGAGATGTATGCAGGAGTCGATGCAGGTTTTTTTTCCCCTTGAGGCCCATTTTGTGAAAAATAAAGGTTATTTTTGTGAAATTTATTATATTTTTGTTAAAAATAACATTTTGTAACGAAAGTTGAAATCCAGTTACTCAAATTCGAGCCAAGCATTTAATAACAAAAACTTTTTAAAATCCTTTTGCTGAAATTTTTCTCTCTGGTGAAGTTGTTTGTTTACAAATTACACATTTTAAAACATCACAAAATAATAATTAAATAATAAATAGTAAGTTTTTATGGAATAAAATTTTGTGAAAAGGCCTATTTTAGTAAAAAGAATTTTGTGAAGGGGCCCATTTTATCAAATTGGTTTTTGTGAAGGACCCCATTTTATTAAATTGATTTTTGTGAAGGGGCCCTAAATAGGCCCCAACTTTTGTCTCTATCAACCCCTGGTATGAGTACTCAAATTAAACAAAATTTAATAAGGAAGAGATAGACATGTAGAACAGGTTTCCAGCTTACCCCAATCCGGAGATATTAGTCTTCAATTGATGTTCAGCGATGCTACGATGTTCATGGAAAGAGTGGTTCCACCTAAAATGATACAATATATCTATATATATACCAGGAAATATTTATTTGAATAATGTCAATTAAAGGTTAAATTTCAATATTTGCATTAGTATGCAGTGGCCGGTAGAAACTGTATGTTTAGTATCCACTTCTGTTAAGTTAACGGCCACATATTACCGTGGTTTGTAGATTTAAATAGTTTTATATTTATATATAAGTTCGAAAAAATTCATTTTAAATTATTACATTTCTTGTTTTCTAATATTTGGTATGATTAAAAAAATATATATTTGCTTAACAAGAAATTATTTACAATTTTTTTTTACTCACAATTAAAGTATCAAACATTAAATATTTACCTCAAAAGGGCCTAACATTGCTGTACATAGCAATTATTTATAGTAAAGGTATTAATACTGAACAAAAATCATTTTTAGAGTTTCTGAAGGATAAATGAAGCACAGATTAAAATTTTAAGTAAATTTTCATTTTTACGCAATTATGTATTTTGTCATTTGGTATTTTTTTGAGTATTTTAAAAAAGAGTGCTTAAAAAATGCACAGACATAACAATATTGTAAAATAAAGATTCACATATGACTTAGATGAAAATTAATCCTTCTTTTTTTACTTACTGTAACAAGAAATTTTATTGTTTAGAATTTTTTTTACTCAAAATTACAGTATCAAACATTGAATATATTTACCTCAAAAGTATCTAAGTTTGTTGACATTGCAAATATTATTTATAGTAAAGGTATAATACTGAACAAAAATCATTCTTAAGAGTTTCTGTATGATGAATGAAGTGCGGTGTTACATTAAATGGCATTTTAATTTTTCTGCTATATTGAATTTTGTGGGAAGAGTTCGGTATCCTGTGCTGCTTGGCGACATGAAAAAATTTTCAAAGATTGCAGTAAAACATCATAAATCTGTATGTTATTTATAAATCAATGATTTTGCAACATTTTTAAAAGTAGAAAATGATGCAAAAACATGGATTTATAAATAACAGTTTTTCCGCCATCTTGAAAAATTTATCACAATCCAATTATGCAAATTTTAGCAACATTCTAAATAAACTAACGATTGAAAAGCTAAAGAAATGTGATTTTTCAGATGAATTTTTTTATTGTCAGGGGGGCTCTGCCCCCCTGAACCCCCCCGTTTTAAAAACATTTTGGACAATAAAAAAGAGAAAAAAAAACTTACCAGAAATCTTTTGTCAATCTTGATTACACTAAATTCAAAACAATGTTAACTTATAATCTCGCTCACAACTGCCCCCCCCCCCCAAAAAAAAGTAAAAGTAAAAGGATAGATAAATATAATAAATGCCAATAAATGAGACGGCGATTCAGAAAAAAGGGAAATTGCATACAAAAAATATATAAATAATTACACATAAAAAAAAGTTAATATTTACAAAAAAAAATAATAATAATAATAATTAATTAAAAATAATTTAATGTTTACCAAAAGGGATCCAGTCAGGGTCTGAAACTTCGTCAATGTAAGGCACTTCACCTTCTAACTGAAAAGAATTTAAATTTTGAGGGACTTTTGGTAATGCACCCTCGATGTTTTCAGACTTTGCCGTTGGTCTTTGAAAATCCAAAAGCTTTAGCCCCTCATTTCCGTACCCTGGGTAGACTTGAATAATGTCATTTATGAGGACTTGCATTTTCTGGCCCGTCGTTTCTAAATGATCTAGCTTGAGTCGGCGATAAAAATGAAGAGCTATATATTGTGACAACATTTTATCGTTCCTGCGACATTTTAGAGAATTTTTAAACCAACGATTTTCATTTTCTAGATCATTAATGGTGTTTGCTTTATTGGTTTTTGACACGAATTCGCCTTTACTATGATTCGTAACATCGTTTGTTGTCTGACTGGAGAATAATTTTTCTACATCATGGTATTGTTTGGCCGAATCTCAAACAATACCCACTAATTTTAATAAGTTAGATACTAAAATCAGGACGTCTAACCGTCCTTCAGCTGCATCATTTCACAGGGATTTATAGCTTTATCTGGATAAAAATCTATTAAATTGGGTACGTACAGTTTTGCCATTAATAAATCATTAACAGTATCAGTGGATAAATGGTTACGTGTATCATCTATATATTTAATACAGAAAGCGCATTTTGTCAAAATTTCACCTTTACGCATGCGTCAACTTTTTTTGAAGGATTCTCCCCTCAAAAACGATAAGACTGACTGATTAACCTGTTTAGCCTAGGGGGATGGAAAAGGGTTGATTGAAAACGGATGGAAATATATTTTTGCTCTGAGGTTAAAAGCTAAAGCTTTTTTTTTTTTAAGAACTCATGTTTTCACTACTGAATATGCATATATTTCACAAAATTTTAAAGAGAGCTTGGAGATGGTTGTATTTATAACCGATTGAAATGTCAAAGAGTTCGGAAGATGAGGACTATTTTTTATTGCTATGTTAAAGGAGCCGACGAGAAAACAAACAAACAAAAAAGCAAGAAGAAAGCATCTCTTTTACAACTGGATAACAATATTTTTTCCCGAAATTTGTACACGGGCTGTAACCGTTTTATTTATCACCCATAAAGATTTTAAAGAGTTAGGACAAAAATAACTTTTTATTTTAAAACTATGAAACGATACTGCGTAAGAAAAAAAAAACAAGAAAATGAGTGCTTTTATCACTAAATATCAATATTTTTTCACGAATTTTTCTTCTTAAAATATAATTTCATACAAAATTGGGTTAAAGATGTAAAATAATAAAAACTTGATTTTTTTAAAATTTATTATTATTATTATTTATTTATTATCACGGGCCCGGGCAACGCCGGGCGGGGGTCAGCTAGTTTTTTTATTAAATTAAACTGACTAAATCCCTTTTCACATTCAGCAGTGCTAAATGGCAGGTTCACTATAAAGTTTAGAAGTTTGCATAAATTAATAAATTCATTTAGATTTGTACACTCTGCTAAAAATCACTGTCTAACTGTCTCACATTAGAGTTTATGTTTGGTGTGAGACCAAATTTTCAAAAGCGGGTGATTGGCAAAAACTAAGTGTTAAGAAAGCTAGGCGTCAAATTTCACATCCAGGAATAATTTTGTAGTCGTCAAATGCTATAATGTATTTAGTTGCATTTGACGACTAACGACTGCAAATTTCGAACACTGTCTACCCTACATAAACTTTGATATTAAAATTCATTTTTAAATTAATAAGGTTAGATAACCAGATAAATAAATACCTGAATAAATCCGGTATTTCCAAATTTTATCAATAGCTTTACCTATGTCATGCTTTTACATAAGAAAATTTTGAGGATGTATCAGAAACTTCTGCATTGTTGAAGTGATAAAAATATTTTGCTTGAGAAGTATGATTTGTTGTAAAAAGATTTTGGCCTTATTGCTGAGTATTTTTTCAATAAAGCTTATTTTTAATCAGCTATGTTTTGGAGTAATCATCTGAATAAGTGTCAACATGAAAAATTATACTTTGTGGCATTTGTGCAGCCAAATAAAAATAATGCCAGATTTTAAATAATCCTGTAATATAGCTGGTGTTTTTCAGCTTTTTGGTTGGCGCGATTTTCAAGACCGCGCCAAACGAATAACTTAATATAATGGCTAGGTTGCCATTAAAGGAAAAAAACCCCTAAATTTGGCGAATTTTTTCCTTTTTTAAACCGATTATTTTTTTTTTCTGCGTGAGTGTAAAGCATCTTAGCCTTTCATTTCATTTAGTTTCACATTTAATTTTCTTCTTTAAAATCTGGGCTTTCTCCATTTCAATCTCTGAGCTTTTTTTCTTTTGACTTTGTTTTTCCATGTATACTGCTGAGAAGCTTTATGTGAATTCTTAATATCATTTAACAAGGAAGTTGAAATAGGTGCTTTACTCACACCTCTATAATTTTTAATAGCATCTTTTTCCAAATCTCAAATTTTTATCGTATGTTCATTGAAACCACCTTATAGCATAACTGTTTATAGAAAACCCCCTCTCAGGATCAGCATTACCACGAGGTAAATCAAATGAAGTTTTAATTAAATTTAAAAGTTACAATACATTCGCATGTGTTTGGAGATGACAAACATATTTTTTAACGCAATCTGTTAAGTGACACACTCAAAAGATAGATAAAAATTATAACTACTAAAAATAGGCAAATAAACATAGCAGCAACATACCTTATTCCTATGCGAAACTTCACATCAAGATCAAGATCAACAATAAACAACGTGTTGTGTTGTATAGCGGCTGCGCCAATTCCCCTGGACCGTGATCCGCTGTTCGATCACGGTTTGTGGACGTGAATAACAGTGATTTACTAGAATAGCCCGTTTTTGACCGTAAAAAGGATGTGTTCATTTTCTCTTCACAGTAAATGACTGTTAAAGCGAGGATGCAACTGAAAAAATGATCAGTTACGGTGAATAACGGATTGTTATTACCAAAGACTGATATTTAACGGGTAAATGCAATATTTACAGAAATACAGTAATTCACAGTAAATTATGCGCGAAAGTACTGTAATGTAACAGCTATTTTTAACAGTGCAATCCGCAAGTTTTTTTGCTCATAGCATGCAAAGTTGTGAAAAACGGCTCTTAAAAAAAAATATGACAAAAAGCACAAGGAACAATTAACTGGAATTAAATTAGTCGTTGGGGGCCACCGTAATACTTACTCATCCTGGATATGCATAATATAAAATATGAAAATAAAACATGTGTAAACTATTTATAAAATGCATTGCAATTCGTATAAAATCGTGGCTTGATGGCATCATAAACTTTAAATGCTCTATTACTGATTTACGTAAAAGAAACATCCTTATAACTCTAAAATTGATAATCATATTAACTAACGGTTTACTGCGTCAGATTAAGCGTCTCATTTTCAATTAAAATATTTCTTTGAATTGAAATTTCAATGAAATAGAGGGTCATGAAAAATCGAAGAGTGTGGGAAATATGATTACAAATATCTCGGCAACTAATTATCCGATCGACTTCATTCTTATACAAAATTTATGTTTTTTTATTTTCTTTTATAGTCACCCCTTAAAATAAACAATTTTGAAAATTTTTATATACCTTTTATCAGAACGAATATTTGGAGAGTTCGAAAAAAATAGTTCCGGGAAATCGAAGTTGCTGAAATTCAATAAGCTTCTTCCCATTATTACATACTAAGTACATACCAAATTTCACGTCTCTATCTCAATTTGTTCGGGAGATAGGGCGTTTACAGGCACACACACAGACGGACGGCAATTTTTTTCCTAAAAATATGTTTTTCGGAATCTCCATTGTAAATCCGTCATTTTTTTTTTCAATTTTCAAAATGATTACAAGACTTACCCTATACTACGTATGATGGGTAAGTAGAAAGTAATAAATTGAATTTTTCATGAAACTGAAGTATTTGCGTGGAATCATTTTTAACTGCGAATGTGCTTTTATTCAAAATATTTGTTCATAATTTGCTATTTAACTATATAGGTCAACTTACGTAAAAAATGCGGTTAAATATAATGCAAATTCAGAAAGATAACGAAGATATAGTGAGAAGAATTTCAGTTGATTTCTTAACGTAGCTGAAGGATAAGGGACATTCTAGTAATTGTTTTTTTTTTTTTTTTTTTTTTTCAATTCCTACTATTAGTTCACACCCTCTATATATTTATATATCTTGTTCAAATTTTCAATCGTTAATAAAATACTTTTTATTCATTCACGCAAGTTCAAATACATTTTCAAAAACTTGTAGTGGATGACACTTGATGTTAATACATTTTTTTCAAATATTAATTCATTAATTAAATTTAATTAATTAATTTTAATTTTATATTTATATAAAAATCGGTGCTTTCTTGTTATAGGAGCTTCCGAGATTTAATCGTCAAGCGATCGAGATACTTATTTTATTACAGAAATTAATCTGACAACGATATAATCCATTTCACGGAATTGAAAATCATCAAGATCTGAATATTTATATAACTAACTGTATTACGACGCACCTCATTTGTCAAGTTTGACGTACAATTTCCAACTTATGTTTTTTAATTAAATTTAATTCATTAATTAAATTAAGTTAATTAATTTTAGTTTTATATTTTCAAATTTTCAATCGTTAATAAAATACTTTTTATTCATCCACTCAAGTTCAAATACATTTTTTTTAAAACTTGTAGTGGATGACACTTGATGTTAATACAGTTTTTTTTCAAATATTAATTAATTAATTAAATTTAATTTCTATTTTGCCACTTAATATTGTGATTTTGTCATATGTATATACATATTTATATTATTTGTAATTATTTAATAAAAAGTAACTAAAATAAAATTTTTCTTGGTTGACCTAAGTAGTAATTGTCTTTAATTTTTTATATATATATATATCACTTGTTTAAAACTAAAATAACACTCAGGTTTCAAAAATATTCTATTTCAAAAGATATGAAAACGATGACAAAAAAAAAAAAAAATAATAATAATAATTAAAATCAAAAGCAAAATCGAAACAATAAATGATCGCGTAGTCTTATGTTAAATAATATTTATAATTTATTATTGAAGTATTTTGCTCTTTAATTGAAACTGACGAAATCATTTTAAAAATACAAACTTCTGCTTAATTTAATTATGATGAAATAAAAAAAATTTCCAATACGTGTTTGAATTTCATTTGCACTACCTTTTTGGTTTTCCATCCTTTTAACTTTAAACTTTTATTTTCTTATTAAATTTGTAAATTATAAAATATATATAATTTATGAAGTACATACGCAATATCGGATTATATATTTTATATCGGATTTTTTTGATAAAATAAAACAGTCTCCTTTATGAATGTTTTCAATTTTTTTTCAAATTTCATACAAAAACAAGATATTGGTTCATAATTTTAAAATTTTAAAACATTCTATCATTGATATCAACGAAACGATCAGTGAACGAACGTTGTTAAACATTTTTTTTCATTTATAGATGTTTTACGCATTTATTTTTTTTTTATATATTATCAAACTTCATTTTAAAATAAATGATAATTTCCACAAGCTAATTTTCAGTTATAAACATATCTATAACAAAACTAGTCGTTGGGGGCCACCGTAATACTTACCCATCATGTATATGTATAATGTAAAATATTAAAATAAAAATGTGTAAACTACTTATAAAATGCATTGATATTCAAATAAAATTGTGGCTTGATGACGTCATAAAAAGGCTCGATTACTGAATTGTTTGAAAGAGGTTTTTCCTTATAACTCCAAAAATAATACTCCTATTAACTAGCGGTTTATTGCATCTGATTAAGAGTAAAAGTTCCAATTAAAATATATATTTGAAGTGAAATTTGGATGAAATACAGGGTCATGAAAAATCGAAGAGTGTGGAAAATAGGATTACAAAGAGCTCGGCAACTAATTATCCGATCGACTTCATGTTTTATGCAAAATTTATGTTTTTTTTATTGTCTTTTATATTTACTCCTTAAAATAAACAATTTCGAAAATTTTTATATACCTTTCATCAGAACGAATATTTAGAGAGTCCGATAAAAATGTTCCGGTTAATCGAGATTATTGAAATGAAATAGGCTTCTTCCCATTATTACATACTAAGTACATACCAAATGGCAAGTCTCTATCTCAATTTGTTCGGGAGATAGAGCGTTTACAGACACACACACAGACACACAGACGGACGGCAAAATTTTTTTTCTAAAAATATGTTTTTCGGAATCTCCAGTGTCTGAAACGTGTAAATCCGTCAAAAATTTTTTTCGATTTTCAAAACGATTACAAGACTTACCCTATACTACGTATGATGGGTAAGTAAAAAGCGTAATCTTTTCAAAAATAAAAATCCTATTAAACAACCAAATACGATAAAATCAGACAAACCAAAACATGTTTATAATACATTGAATATTTTCCTGTTAAATCTAATAAAATTTTAAAATAAAAGAGAAAAGTAAACATCCGAGTTTGAGCAATGTTTTACATTTTCCGTGACTTGCGTACCACTCTCGTATCATTTTAGAATAAAAGGAACGAAAAGAGAAAAATAACATTCTAGTTATGCTTTACGAAGTAGTTTACGTTCAGAATGTATATTGACGCATTTTCTAGCATTCTTTATGAAGCTTTAGAAAAGAAATTTATAAAATAGACGTGTTGAAAAATAAAACGATAAAAAAAGATCAATTTAAAATTATTTGAGACGTAAAAAATACATTGCATACTTTAATAAATATTTTAATGGTAGATTTTTATCATTTTATTTAAATATTTTTTATAACAATTATACAAAAAATAAATTATGAAACTTTAAGTATTTGCAAAAAAAATTCCGTAAGGAAAACATTTTTTTTTTTTTTTTTTTTTTTTTTTTAAAGGTATAAAATTATACATTTGAAACTGTTTGTTCTATTGGGAACTATGCTTACTTTGCCACTCTTTTAAATCTATGGCGACTATTTTAAATTTCCCCACTTGTTTTGTCTAGATTTGAGGTTCGAAATATTTTTTTTTTTTTTTTTTACTTTAATGGCATTTACGACATATTTTGACCTAGATATACATTAAATGTCCCGGAACCTTTTGATATTTGATGTTTTGTTGAATATCTCGTGATATACTTGACTAAATTTTCTTGAACTTCGGGGATGTAGAGAACATGTTTCACCACTAGGGGGCGCTTTCTTATTTCTGGTTTTATGGGTTGGATCGCGACTCTTTCGACTCAACTTACAGTTACATATGGGAGTGTGCATGGCACGCCCAGTGTATGCTGTCTGAGGTAGTGGGGCCCCCAACATTAGATTTGTTTCAAAATAAAAAATTGTTCAACACTGATTTCAGATACATTTAAGGTTGTTGGCACGGGCAACTTTAAGCGGGTAAGCTAGTGAATATATAAAAGTTTATTTCCAAATAATTCAGTAAACTTTAACGCCATACAAACACAAGCCAATGAACTTGACAATGTTCAGTAGAAATAAAAGTAAAAATAATTAAAATCACTCTTTTCTAGGCGTTAAATATTTATCTTAAAAATCACGCTTATATTTATCGTTACAGTTTTTGTAGTTCTGAAAAAATCTGTTAGAATAAGTTAACTTGACGTGTTCTCCGATTAGCAAAAATTACCATATTTGATTTACGCTTAATAAAATGCACGAATTAGTGAATGTATTAAGAAAATAATAATGTTTGCTATATTTCTTTTTATGATATGCAACAGGAAATAAATAAAAGCATTTTTAAAACCATCTATTCATGACTTCTAACTTGTTTCACCCATGTATAGTCATGACTTAATTAAAAATAAACTATTAAATGATAAAAGAGTGTTTTTACTTTAAGGTATATTAGAATCTTTATTTTTCATTTAGAGTTTCTATACTTTAAAATTTAAAGTATTTCGTTGCTTTGTTTAGAGAATTGACTATTTAAGATTTAAGAACAGCACATGCTGCAGTTTTTAACTGTATTGCAAATTCTTTGGTGTGCAGAAGTCAAATGTGTGATTTGAAATGTAAAAAAAACGTCTTTTGTTTTATTCCTTTCGATCGCAAAATGATAATGTGGATATATTGATGCTTTGTAAATATTTGTTTTTCTTTCTATACCAGTGATCGTCTTATGGAAAATTAAATTGTTTTTAGTTCGTAATTGTTTTTCTTTGGATTATTCTATTTAAATACTATTTATCAAAATACTAACCATTAGTAAAGGCATTCATAAAGAAAAAACGGGGTAAGAGAAATTTTAAGATTTTATTATTACGAAGAGACTTTCCGAACCAGTTAAAAAATATATTTTTTTTTTGTGTTTGTAATAAGAAAATTTATGAAGTTGGCAATATTCATTAAAATAATTATTATATCTTAACTTATAATGAATATTTCGCTTCGTCTAATTCCATTCAAATAGCAATATACCGAATTTAAATGTTTATTTACACGTGTGTATCTATAAACATTATTTTATGTTGGACTTTCAAATAGCTCTTGTCGGGAAAAGTTTATTAATAAACAGTCAAATCTTAGCCCAAACATTCACTGTATTATATAAAATTATTGATATAATAAATACTATAAATAATTAACTGCACGAAATTAATGGAAAATAGGCTTGAATTTAAATAGGTAGTATGTATATATGTTAACTGTGAAAATGTGCATAGTTTCTAAGTCCAAATGTTAATTAAAAACTATTTACATGTTGTAATATTTTAAAAATACATTTTTTGGAACAGAAAAGCCATAATAGTGTTCCTACACTTTCATGAAAAATACTTTGTATTTTCTTATGATAAAACTCGGATTATGTCATCGTGCCATTGCATAAAGAGAGTTTTTCTATAAGTAAATACTGTTATTTTTCTGATAAAAAGTCAAGAAAATTCCTTTACCTGTAGGAATACTGCACGAATTTGAAAGGTTGGCAGCTTCACTTTGTTGTGACTCTGACTCCCTATTACTCTCTAAAACGTAAAAAAGTTAAAAATAATGAATTACACTTTTAACCTGCTGTACTAGCACATAGTTTGGGGCGAAAAGGAGCAAACTTTACAAAACCAACAATATCATAAACAAAGTTAAACAAGATCGAAGAATCATGCATCCAGCAAAGATTAAGAAACCCTTTCCAACACATACAGATCGAAAATTTATCCTTAAATAAGGTAAAAGAATATATGAAAGTAAACAGATTAGAAAACATATACCACATTAAAAAATTCAGTTTTCGAAATTACCTTCCATTCAAAAAAAAAAAAAAAAGTCCAAATAAATAGTCCGTAAAAATAGTTAAATATTATTGTATTATATCTGTTGCAAGAACATTTTTCTTTATCTATTATCACATTTTTAAGATCTCGTTTTACAATATAAACACAAACATTGTCCAAACTGCTTTGTCAAAAAATAAAGAAAAATTTAAAGAAAAATTTTAAAAATAAAAAATAAATAAAGTAAATGCATCTATTCATTTTATTTATTTACGCTATTTAATTTAATTTAAAAGAAATATTTTTTATTTCAATTACGCATCAGGAAGTATCAGCATAATAATGAGAAAAGTTTCTTCTGGGAAATTAACTTTCAGAAATTTAATAAGATATTTACTGGAGAATGACGAAAAGAGTAATGAAAAAATATATTTACGAGAATTTTGTTATTTAATATAATTAAGGAAAGAGTTTTATTTTTATAAATTGGATTTTAAAGAAATTATTAAGATGCGAATATTCACTGCAAAATAAATCATCTCTAAATGAAACGTTAGTAACAAAAAGAGTATTTAAAATAACTTAAAACAATAAACTTTTTGAAAAGTCATTGCATAAAGAACGTAAAGTGTTTGCTCGTTGATTTTATAATGATTTATATGAGAAGACTTTTAATATATGCCGAGTCTCTTGTATTCAAATTCTGATTACCGGCATTTACTTTTATTTATTTTTGCTTATTTTGTAAACTTTAATCTAATGCAAATGCCTTTTACTTTAGTCAAATTTTATCTTATTTATTACAAAAGTGTTCTGTTCTATATATATATATATATTCTTTAAAGCTAAGTCAATTGTTTAGAAAACACTGCTAGCCAACCCACACAGTTGAGAATATGATTACCAGCTGTTCATTTCTAGAAAAGTTTATTCAATTTTGATGCATCCCTGGATTTGTAACTTTTACAATCTCACGACTCACACATAGCTACATATATACATGTGTGTGTGTGTGCATTTATATAAAACTTGTGATAGGTTCATTAAGTCGGTTGTTGTAATGATATTGGCATCTAACAAAATACGGAAAAAGAAATATTATTATTTTTTATTTATTTTTTTAGCAATCTGAATACTTTACCTATAGTGTCACATGGAACGTCACTATTAGCAGTCTGAATATTATTACCTTTAGTGTCACATGGAACGTCACTGAGAGATCCACTTTACAAAATTTACCTGTTGCAATATTATCGGCGTCTTATGCGAACGTGATCGCTAGCGATTCAAAGTGAAATTAAAAGTGCGAAAATCTTATTTTTTAAAGCGGAAACATTCCCGTGTTCTGTCCGTGTTCTTTTTAGAATTCGGACTTTCATTTTTCTGGGAATTTCTAGCGTTTGCATGAGATAGGACTGGTGTTCCGCCTTGACGTGGCGCAACCGGCTGTCCCCAAGCTAAGTCTCCTCTTTGACGATCTAAGGGACAGGATAGCGTTGGGGCTAAGAGAACCCAGTCGTTCCAATTTGGGAGCCATTGGAAAGTCCGATAATCTTTTTGATAACAGTCTAATTAAAGGTAAGCACAGTAACTTCTTATTAGAGAAGATGGATAAATAACATTCAAGTAGTGCCCCGAATCTGAATGAGTCTACTCTTTCAGATTTCAGTCTTGATGTTGTAGGTGATAATGGTAAGTCTGATAGTAGACTTAAGGCTCGAAACTTGATTACAAAGTAAGTAACCATGGTTCTAGGAAAGTGCACTAAAGCAGAAAAAGATGTGGTGGTGGCACATCTCGAAGAAGTCTATGAGCTCTTTGTTCAAAAGAGCTTGGAGCGTGTAGAGGTAAGAAAAGAATTGCAACAGGTGTCTTTGAAACTATCAGAGACTGAGTTCCGTTCATACGCTGACGTCGCCCAAACGTCGACATCAGGGAAAGAGCAACAGGAAAAGAAGGAACAGCCGAAGCAAAAGCATCCTGAAAAGAAGACAGGGAAGACCCGTTCCGCAGGTCCCACCATAGACCATGTTGTTCTTGTCTTTCCGAAGGATAAGAAGGAGAGCAACCGGTCTCTGGAAAAAAGAGTAACAGGGGCAATTAACCCGTCAGAACTTCACGTTGAAGTTACGGGGAAGAGGCCCCTACGCTCGGTGGGTTTGTTGGTTCGCCTCTCGGAAAAGAAGGATGCGGAAATTCGTAAACGCGCGATCCAGGATAATGCGAAGCTGAAGGACACTGTCACGTGTTCTATTCCAAAGCTTCGACTTCCCAGGGTCATTTGCTTCGACGTTCCTAACGACATTGCAGGGGACGATGTCATGAGAGAAGCTCTGAGTCAGTCAGGATCGGAAGAGGGTTCTGTCAAAATCAAATTCCCTATCAGGGGAAAGGATACGACGAAATGGGTTCTGGAAACTCTTCCAGGCACCTTCCGGTCCTTGATGAATCTAAGAAGGCTTGTGCTCGGGTGGAGAAGGGCGAAGCTAGCTGAGCACCTCCGACCCACCCAATGTTACAAATGTGGCCAGTACGGTCACATAAGCAAAGCTTGTCAAGGAAGGGAAATATGTCTGGATTGCGGTAAGTGCAAACAGACAGGAAAGAAATGCCAAAATTCAAAATGCGGAGAGGAATTAAAATGCTTGAATTGTCACATAGTGAACAAGCAGTTTCCACCCAATCAACCAACAGGTGGAAACGTCCCACTCGTCGCTATTCCCCCCTTTGTCCTACCCGTGCTCTAGAAACGAACCACCTGATGCGTAGAACCAATTATGGTTAATTTGCGCATCGGGCAACAAAATGTGGGCAGGTCTATGCCAGCAACCGATCAGGTAAATGTTGATTCAGGTGAGTATGACATCTTGTGCATTCAGGAACCACACGTCCTACCGAATGGTGGGATTAGTGGGGTTCCAACGGGGGCCTCGTCGTTCTTCTCCCACGAGGGATCAAGGGCCGCTATCTTTGTCTTGGCCAGATCCATTCCCGTAGTGGAGCTCATGGCAGAGCGGGATGTCGTGGCGGTGCAACTGGCACTGAGTAACGAGATACAGGTAATTGTGGTGTCAGTCTATTTACCACCACATCGTGCAGACGTTAATATAACACGGCAGATTGAGTTGCTTCAGGACCTGCTCAATAGAACTGAGGGCAAGTCTGTCATCCTTACAGGAGACTGGAATGCAAAGAGCACGGTTTGGGGGAATCCTCTCCGCAGGGTGGATGCTCGGGGTACTCTACTCTTAGAGTTTTGTGCTCAATTCAATTTGGAAATCTGGAACGATTCCACTAGCGACGCCACGTTCCATGGGCCGCAAGGGGAAAGTTGGATAGATCTGACTCTCGGTAGGTTGGTTGCTCCGACCCGTCTGGTCAGTTGGGAGTTGGAGCCTCGTGAGACGGCAACCGATCATAGACGTATTGTATCGGTCATTTCTTCGGAAATGCCGATTCCGCAATCAAAATACAGAATTAGAATCGGTGATCTGAGCTTGTCGAAACTCCGGGTGAACCTCTCCCGTAGGAAAGGTAACATAGCCCCGGCTTGGTTGGAAGGCAAGTCTGTCGATGAGAGTGTAGCAAAAATAACACAAATAGTCCAAGACATTTGTGATAATGCAAAAAGACAAAAGAAACCTAGAACTAGAAAGGTCCCTTGGTGGAGCGAAAGCCTTACGGTCGAGAGAAAGAAAGTACGAGCAGCACGAGTACGATTCCAGCGTTGCACTGAGAATCAGGATTTGAGAAAGAGTTATGAAATAACCTTTCGCAAACTTCGAGCCCATTACAGAAAACTAATTCGAAGGTCGAAATGGGATCATTATCGGACTTTCTTGGATGAAATTGATCCAAAGAAGCCTTTTGGTCCTCATTTCGACTGGGCTCGGGGAAAAACAACAGGGCGTATAAAACTAAGTGCAGTTCTCGACCGAGGTGGGGACCGAACCAAGGATTTCAGTTCAACGGTAGAAAAGTTAATGGAGTATAATTTTCCTCATGATACCCAAGACCGCCCTGTTCGAGATTACACTCTCGGAGAAGACGACCCGGAATTCACCCAAAAGGAGATTGAGACAGTCTTCAGATCGCTAAATCGCGGCAAAGCTCCAGGGATAGATGGGATCCCCCTCGAGGTAGTGGAACTCCTCTTTAAAGCAAACAAACCACTTTTTGGTGCGATTTTGAACAAGTGTGTCCAGGATGGCGTTTTTCCAACTCAATGGAAAAGAGCGGACCTGGTCTTGTTCAACAAGGTGGGAAAGGATAGGGGATCACCCAGCTCCTACCGTCCAATATGTCTCTTACCCGCCTGGAGTAAGGTACTGGATAAGTTAGTGACCAACAGACTGGTGTATCACTCCAGGAAGAATGGTTACATGATTGGAAATCAGTACGGATTTCCTCCGGGTAAGGGTACAGATGATGCACTCTTCAGATTGCGTCAGACAATTGAGAATTGTCACGAGAGAGGTAACGATTCGTGCCTCATTATGTTGGATGTGAAGGGAGCTTTCAACAGCTTGTGGTGGCCCTCTATTCTGAGTGGTTTGGAAAGGATCCGTTGTCCAAGGAATCTATTTCTCTTGGTTCGGAGTTTCCTATCTCAGAGGAAAAAAGCGTATAGGACAGAGATCAAATCCCTGGAACGAGAATACAATGTCGGTTGTTCGCAGGGTTCTAACTCCGGACCCTTCTTTTCGAACTTAGTTGCTAACACTCTGCTAGAATTGGATCTGGGAGAGCTGATTGAGCTCATAGCGTATGCGGACGACTTCAGTCTGTTGGTAGAGGCGCCTAATGCATATCAATGTTCCCGCCCGGCGAACCTTGCCCTCGCAAGGATTGTCCAATGTGCGGAAGCATAAAGGTTGGTATTCCGTGCAGAAAAGACTGTCGCCATATATTTTCGGAAGTTCCGACGGGCAGGTCGTAGTAGAGGTCCCTCGACCCCTCCTCGAAATCGCTTCCTTGGCGTACCTGTTTGGATGACGAACTCCGCGAGATACTTGGGCGTACACGTCGATGCGACGCTCAACGGCATGGCGCACGCCGCCTACCTAAGGGAAAGTATTGCCCATTACGTAAGAGCGATCCGTGCATTCAATCGTCGTGAATGGGGTCTGAGTGGTGATGTGCTCAAACAGCTTTACAAGAATGGATTGGAGAGATTGGCGACGTACGCCTGTAGTTTCTGGTGGACAGGTACCGGTCGTATGAGAGAAAAGTTGGTTTCGGCTCAGAGGCCAGCGCTCCTACATATTACAGGCAGCTTCCGTACTACGAGTACGGCAGCGATTCAAGTCCTTGCCGGTACCATGCCTCTGGATCTACAGGTGGAGAAGGAATGCCTTCTCGTACGTGCCTTCAGGTTGGGGTTTGACCTCGATGTGTGACGAGTGTCAATTAAGGCTGTTGATATTCAAGGTAGAGCAGAAAGATTGTTGACACATCCCGCAAGGGCTTCGACGGCTGCATCGACTTCGAAAACGCTCCTATTCCTTTGGAAGACACCGAATTTCATCGAGGAGTTAGCGTTTTGACTGACGGATCCAAAACTGCCGAAGGTGTCGGCGCTGGCGTGGCGATATTTGTAGATGGGACACAGACCCAGGGACTCTCCTTCGGGCTACCGCCCCATGCGACTGTGTTTCAGGCCGAGCTTCAAGCAATCATTAAAGCACTGCAAAACACTAGAACGCACAAAAGCATAGCCCTCTTTACGGATTCGAGGTCTTTTTTGGAAGCTCTTTCAAATCCGGAATGTCTTAACCCGTTGGTTACGCAGGTACATGCGTTGAGGGCAGGCATGGATATAAGTTGGTTTTGGATGTAGGCTCACATTGGAATCGCTGGAAATGAGGCTGCCGATCAGTTAGCGAAGCTTGGTGCGGCCTCAGGAGCTATTTCAGTCTCAGTTCAGTACTCCCGCGGGCTGTGAAGAGTCTTATTCGAGCAGAGTTTCTCCGATTCTGGCAAGCTCGTTGGGAAGGGGAGACTACGGGCCGATGTGTCTTCCGGATTTACCCCAAGGTATCGGAAAGACGCGCCTGTACTTCTCCGATGATTAACTGGGCTATCACGGGACATAGGCCTTTCCCCGCCTATTACCGACGATTCCGTGTCAGACCAATACGCCGTGCCTGTCAGTTCTGTTGTTCGCCAATTCCAGCCACCAGTGAGCATCTCCTGGTAGAGTGTGCTGGTACGAAGTCGCTCAGAGAAAGGTTTTGCCCGAGGCTAATTGCGGCCTCAGTTCGGGACTACTTTTTGGAACCGAACATGAGAAAATGCCTCCTTGCTTTTCTCAAGGCAATGGAACCCCATCTTTGGGTGTAACATTAATGGTGTCTCCTTCTTTGAGCCTCCTGTTCTTGAAAGCCACTACTTTCACCGCATTTTCCTAGTTCATGGATCTGAAAGAAGAAAGAACTCAAGATAAAGAAAGAAATTAAGGCAAAGTTATTGGTGAGATTCACCTTGTAATGTAAATATTGTAAATAAAATATTCATCTTCTTGTGTGGCAATTTATTGTAGTTTAGACTTTTTATTATTATTATTTATATTAATATTTCAATACTCATTTATTGTTTAATCCTATGTAAAGCATTAATCTGAAGTCCAGTTGTAATTAAATCCCTGTCTCGTATGGGCACCACCTCCCTTACTGTACTTGTAAAGTTATTATATTTAATAAAAGTTGTTATTGTTGTAGTGAAGTTTATTGTGTCTAGTCTCTTTGAGACTTTAGGGATTTTTTTAAGGGTATGTTGGGACTGCCCTAGTACAGGGGAGGCGGCGAGTAGTCGGTGAGTCATCCTGCTAGAGAATGTGTTCTCTAGCGACACGTACAGCGATAGTGAACTAGGATGGCTTCACTTCGTTGCATGCTCGACGCGGTAAAGCAAATTACTATTGCTCCCTCGATTAGTCAAAGGTAGAATAAGGCCGGCAATGTCCAGTATTGGACGGGAGCCACGCTTTAGAAGGCCGCACTAGTCTTACAAAATTTATGTATCCATCAAAAATACAAACCTATTTTTCACCATACTTGCGTAATTAGATAATAATGCAATCCGTTTCAGAAATATTTAATGAAATAAGAATCACATTACCTGCTTCAGAAAATATTTAAAAAAAATGAAAAAGTAAAATTTTTCTACAGTTTTGAACTACCGCTCTAGTTGTTTCCCAGGTTATATTTCAAGGTTGCATGTATAACAGTACATCTCGGAATGAAAGGCTGCAAGTATTTTCATGGCCTGCGTGATTGGTTTAAAGAAGTATGGAAGAACATTTGCATCACAAGTCCTCCATTTTCTTATAAATTGTGGCATCAGCTCCAACCAACTAACAGGACTGGCTGTAAATTTATAAATTTTGCAAGAAAACCACGAATATTTGCCAGACGATAAATTTTCATATGTTGTGGACTACTTCATCGATCATTGAATTGCAAAGAAGGAAATAAAAATTTTGAAATGCGCTTTCAGTCTAAATTTCTCTAAACGAAATCCACCAGCGTATAATTTTCAAATATCATTTTAATTCATACTCCATTTATTTTTTATGATAATTTTTGCTTCAGTCTTAAAGACGTTTTAATCCGTATTATACACTATACGACTAAACGTCACCTGATATATTTCATTTCAGGCGCTTTGCCGGGTATTTAGAGAAATAGTTGACGAATTCTACTGGAATTAACAAAAATAAAGAACATTCTTTACATTAAATTTTTTCTGCGAAAGAATTTTAACGAGTTGAATCAGGTGATCAGTGAAATATTGAATACAAAAATTGCGGTCACCATGTAAAAATGATATTTAAAATGACAGGTGAATATGTGGATCTAGTTTGTCATTTGTGCTCGTTTGTGTAAGAGTAGCTCCTATATTCGTGAATATATAAAGCTTTCTTTGAAAGTTCAAAAATTTTTCGTATGATTTTTTTTTTTTTTTTTTTTTTTTTTTTTTGCGTTTAAATCAAGCAGAATTTTTAATAAAATTTAATGACACATTTATGAGACTCGGTAAAGTAAAATAGGAAATTATACTTTAACAGAATAGAATATATTAAATATTTCGTAAAATATGAGCATTTGTATGAAAACACTTTTGACTGCGCATACCTCAATGATAAGAAGTTTTTGCACAGTTGAAGTTGTTTAATAATAATATGTGGGTACGCCGATAACTCTGTTATTATTTAATACTACGAAAGAAAAAAACACACAATTTCAATAAAATACTCACTAGCGGACTGTAACTCTTTTGTTTTCTCACAACACTAAATAAAATGGTCGAGAGCCGAGATTTACACAACTTCTCTGATCGGCATCTCAAACCCAACTCACAAACACAAGTTTTTTTTTTTTTTTTTTTAAACATTTTACATAGACGGAGCTTCGAGCGGCAACATACCGCCGGGACTTGAATGTTGCTAACATTCAATAATATAAATGCAATATAATTCAAACACAATCTCTAAGTGAAAAATACAATCTCAAAAAAACACAATTTCTTCTCAAAAATACTACACTAAATAAAATACTAAATTTACAAATATAAACACAAGAATGTAATACACTGCAGGAAAATATATAGTTTAATAAAACAAATGTATGAATTTAAATAGTTAATAAACCATCATTCACATATGGCAAAATAACAATTTTTGTGACTGGCCTTTTATATGTGCCATTTTTATCTTTCAAGGTGACAACTCTTATGATATTGTCTTGGCTTTTGTAGTAAAACAAACAATTACACAAATAAATATTTTTTTTTACCTGTTTACTTCTACCTACGAAGTTTTTTACTTCAAAGGGACCACAGTAGTCCAATCCAGTACGCATAAATGCTCTGGCCATTGTTACTCTAGAAGCTGGCAAATCAGAAATTTGTTGCTCTGAATTCTTAGAATTTACCTTTTTGCAAATCATACAATTGAAAAGGATTTTACGAACTATATTTCTAGCAGATAAGATCCAAAATTTGTTTCGGATGAGAGAAAGAGTTGTCTCAGCACCTGCATGGAAATACAAATTATGAAAATATTTAATAACACAAAAAGTAAAATTATGGTTTGAAGGAATAATCATTGGATATTTTTGATGCTCAGTTAAGTTGCTGTTTCTCAGTCTACCAACAACTCGGATTACACCATTATCATCTAAAAACGATCACAAGTTTTTTAGTTTACTACTGTTAGGGATTGCATTACACTTTTCCAAATACTGCATTTCCTTCACGAATGAAGTCTTCTGGATGTTTTTTACTAAACAGAATAAGGACTGAGAGAGTTCACTGCTGGTTAAATTTCCACCTTTGGGATACAAGGGATTTCTACAGTTATTGATGACTCTATTACATCATGCTACTACTCTTTGCAGTTTTATGAATGAAGAACTGCACTGTAAAAAATATTTGTGTCACTTTACACCAAAAATGGTGGCAACAAAGTTGCCACCAAAAGGGGTGTAAATAAACACCACTTGTAAATTGGTGTAATGAAACACCAAAAATTAATTAGTGTAAAGAAACACCAATAATTAATTAGTGTAAAGAAACACCAAAAATTAATTAGTGTAAGGAAACACCACTTTTGGTGGCAACGAAGTTGCCACCAAAAGTGGAGTAATAAAACGCCATCATTGATTTGGTGTGCTTTAACACCAAATTGGGTGTTCTACTAGCTAATTTAGAATATGCCACTTAGATGCAGCATCACACCAAATTTGGTGTTCCAAATCTGCTCAATAAGTTCACTGTCCCTGCTATCCTGATGGAGAAAAATGTTTGCACTGTTATACATTTACATAAAAATTAGACATCTCTTTCACTTTGATTCAGAAATTGATAGTTAAAAGTTTGTTCACAAATCTGTAATTGAAATCCTCGCTAATTTTTTCTTTAAATTTCAATTATAAAAGTTTATGAATGTTTCAAATTATGTTATATTTTAATCAAGAGGGGAAAAATACAGTAAAAATGCCTGTAGTTTTACGTAAATGTCCATTACTTGTCAATCATTTTTTCTCCTAGGATAATTTGGGACGACAGATTTCCGTTCAAAGACTTGAAGAGAGCTTTAAAAATAATTAGGTGCTTTTAGATTTATCTGGTGTTTAATTACAACAATTATGATAGCAACTTTGTTGCCACCATTAATAAAGACTTATTCAATTACAGTTATAATTAAAAAGAATTCCATAGAAATTTAGCAATATAAATGTTATGATTACATAATTGTTAAAATAAACTTTGGAAATTCTGTTTGACTTTGTATTTTTTCATATTAAAATACTTACATATTTAACAATGGAGCCACATGGAACTATTTGCACTTATTGTTAGTAGTTAAAAGGTTTAAACGACATTCAATATAGCATTGTAGAAGTTTTAGCCATCACCCACTCTTATTTACACATAAGTTTTTATTATCCCAGTAATGAATGTTTTGTGTTTTGGCTTAATTTCGCAATTTTTTTCTCAAAAATACCCCAATTATCCTGAAAAGTCTTTGGTTTAATGAGTATATTTCAATTTCACAATAAAAAAGTGATTTTTATAAGCACTTAAAAGAGCATTAAAAGTAAAAAAACTGTTTTAATTAATCATAATTGTAAAAAAAAAAAAGTTTGCATATTGTGCACCAAACCAAACAGCATATAATTATTACTTAACATTATCAAAACACATTTAATGGTTAAATACATTGATATTAACCAAAATAGCCTATACCCAGTTAAACATAAAACAGGAATACACAATTTTTTTACTTTCTTCTAAAATTGTAATTTTGGACTTGTATACTGTTAATAATACCCAGCTAAGATATATTACACTATTACAATTTTTATATGTAACAAAACATTTTTAAGTATTGCATTCCATGTATGAAACATCATTTAATGTTACCAAAATATGCTTTAAAACAATATACCACCATTTGTGAAGTAGCTGAAAAATGAATATCTAAATTGCAAGAGGCTTGCATTCACCAAAAAAAAAATCTTGAATAGTCCTTATTAGACAATTTTTTAATTTTATATGCACCAAAATGATCATTTAAAGCACACTCCCCCCTCCCCTCCATAATCTTCTAAAAAAAAAAACTTTATCTGTTATAATGAGTAAAATTTTTGAAAAAATGGGTTCTTCTTCAGCTAATTTCTAAACAATAAACAATCCACTCCTTTTTATTTTTCATTTACTTTTTTAAATAATTCACAAACCTTTTGTTTAGAAAATCATAGTAAATGTTCATAACAAATGTTCTTTACTTTTCAAATTTTCTTTTCACATGTTGCATTTTTATACAATTTTATATCTTGTGTGTGACAAAAACTAACATTGCTGCTATAAGGTACTGGGGTACTGATCAAGTAAACTGCCCCCACCCCCACTTCCCATTTGAAGATGGCGTTGTATTTTTTTTCAACTTGCTACCAAATTCATAAGAAATTTCGGCTCAGATATGTTTGTGGTCTGCAAACAAGAAGGGAAAAATAAAAATTTGTATTGTATAAAAATATTAATTTTATTAAATTATACTGTCATGAGCTATTTCTTATAAAGAAAATAGTATTTATCACAATTATCATGCAATGGATATGATTACAAATAAAATGCGTAAAAAGCTGAACATCGAGAAAATAAACGCAGTTATCTAAGTGCTTTATGATTGTGAGTCAGAGCATTAATATAAGTGACCATTGACTTACACTCAGAGGTAAAATAAGCAAGAAAAATAATTTTAAATGAAATTAAACTATACGTCTGTTTAATTACTTATAGTCCTTCTGTCTGTCTCACTGTTTTTCAAACAAAACAATTTTGAGAACGTCAACATAATGAAATTTCATTTCAGAGGTAAATAAATAACACAATAATGGAAATTGGGTAAGCTGGGATAGCAAATTATTGGGTGGGCTCGGGCCCCAGCGGTCCATATAAGTTGGTGCCACTGCTAGAGTACTCGTAAATAAATAAGGACTAATTACTTTGATTCCCTTACTCCCCTTTGACTCCCTTGCGTTTTCCCTTTGCTTTTAAATGAAAGCAAAATGGCGAATGCTTCGTTCTCGTTCTCTATTGTCGTGTGCTGACGCAACATTCTGACGTCATCGTGTATCTGAACACCAAAAGCTGGAGAGCGAGATAAAATTGTACACCGATATCGGAGTTTTGGTTTCCCAAATTAATTTGAAAGCGTCATTCAGGGTGTATGATATCACCGATTCTTTTTGAAAGAGTAAAGATAAACTATTTTAAGTGTATTATAACACTTAATTAAGTGTTGACACCAAAATTAGTGCATATTTAAACCTTATTTGGCATTTCATAAACCCAAATTAAGCATAATAATTCTCCTTCTTTTATACAGTGTGTTATTAATGATGATTAAAGGCTCAACAGTGTTAACTAAGGTACATACTTGAGTTACTGATGGTGCTTTAAATTCACGGATAAACAGCTCACCGGTTTCGACAGAAATAATATCAGGAGACTCCACCATCTCAGGCTGTTGTAGGAATGATGGACCGAACCACCATAAATCACATTGCTGGATCGTGATGGGATCTAGGACTCTAGAAATGAGATCTGCAGGATTTTGCTTAGAAGGTACATAATTCCACTGATCAATTCAAGTTAAACTTTGTATAATCGATACTCTATTTGCGACAAATGTCTTTAGATCATTCGACTCCTTTTTTAACCATGCAAGTACAATAGTACTATCTGTCCAAAAACAAGTTTTAGAAACTTCTTGCTTTAGAGCACTTAACACTTTTTGCATCAACTCAGATAATAGGACTGCGGCAGAAAGTTCTAGGCGAGGGATAGTAATATGCTTTAGAGGAGCCACTCTAGATTTACTAGTGAGCAGTTTGAAAGCAGATTTCACATAAACGACCGCACCATAAGCAAGTTCATAAGCATCTGAAAAACCATGCAATTCCACACAATTAGATTGTTCTACAAATACAAATCTTGGGATATTGATCATATTTACAGTTTTTAAGGAAGTAAGAAAATTAGTCCATACGATATTTTCTTTCACTGGAAGATAATCACACCAATCTATTTTCAGCAACCATAATTTTTGGAGGAAAACCTTGGCCTTCGTAATTATTGGACATATCAAACCCAACGGGTCAAATATTCTAGCAATTTGCGATAATACTGAGCGTTTGGTATACTTTTCACTTTGCTCTATAATTAAATTAAATCCAAAACAATCTGGTTGCGGCTTCCACAATATTCCTAAAGTTTTTGTCTCATTGGAAAATGAATATTCAGATTTTGCCTTATTACACAAAATAGAAGAATTATTTACTGACCATTTGTGAAGATCCATGCTTCCCTTCTTTAACAAAGATATCAGTTGTTGTTGGATATCTTTAGCTGTGTCTAGATCATCAGCACCTGTCAAAATATCATCCATATATACGTCTTGAAATAATACATTTGCAGCTAAAGAAAATTTCTTTCCTTCATCTCTAGCTGGCTGGGTAAGGGTTCTTGTTGCTAAAAAAGGGGCACTCGTTGTACCATAAGTCACCGTACATAATTTATACACCTTAACTGGTTCATGCACCTCAGGTTTAAACAAGATTCTCAATAAATCTCTTTGACTCGGATGTATCAATATCATACGGTACATTTTTTTAATATCTGCTAAAAAAACAAATTTGTGCTTTCGAAATCGCAACATTATACTAAATAAGTCATTTTGGATTGTTCCTCCGTTATACTGC